>UCOM01001399.1:0-42024 GCA_900474385.1 Ormyrus pomaceus
TGCTTTCCGAATTCAAAAATTTATTTTTTAAGGTATTATAGTGATATATCAACGATTCATAGGCAAATAGTTGGCCAACATTCAAAGGATTTTCCATCGTAAAGTTATTTTTGTTAATAATTTTCAAAATTCTATTCTGTAGCCTTTGTAAAAGATTTATAGCAGTAGCAATTTTCAAATATTATTAAACTTGGCAAAGACCTAACTGAAAAAATTGAACAGTTTACAAAATATCTTGTAAAAACTGTAACAAAAAATATGTCGGCCAAACTTCAAGATGATTAAAATACAGAATTGAAGAACACGAGAATGACTGTAATAATAAAAAAGAAACTTCTGCGTTGTATATGCACGTTAATCATACAAAACATAAATTTGATATTAAATAACACAAAGATCATCGATTCTGAAAGCAAATATCAAAAAAGATTATTGTCGGAAATGTTTTTTATACGTGCAGAAAAAAAAATATCAATCGACAATTTGATACATGTAAATTAAGAGGGGAGTACAAGACGTTCATCAATAATATGAAATTATTTTCGTACTTATGCTAATCTCAGCTGTTATTTATGCTAATCTGGTAGAACGTACGACATTCGTCATTTGACTGGCTCTGCCTCGGCTTTGCCTCTCCAAAAATTTTAATTAGTTTATAAGTTATTTTGTAATTCTTAGCGAATTTTTTTGTTAAATTACAAATTTTTTTATGTACTTTTCCTTGAAAAGGACCTCACTTGAGGTCGAAACGTTGGAATTTAATAAAGCAAAGGACGGAAAAACCATTAGTTGTTCATTCACATCATTTTACCAATTTCTCCGTCATTAGTATCATAAAACTTTATATATATGTGTACATATTTTTTGCTCCGAAGTTTATTAGCTTAGAAAATGGATTGTCGATCCGCGATTCAATAAGAGGCCCTTGTGATCGGCGGCTCGATGACGTTAATGCTCGAGCTCCCGGCGCAAAAAAGGCCCCGACGATAAGTGGTCGATAAGCCGGCTGTAATTAGTCACTGCCAATTAACAGCTGCTCAAACGGAAAACAACTGAGCGCATTAATTACACACTGCGAGAGAGAGAGAGAGAGAGAGAGAGAGAGAAAGGGGGATAGTTTCTTTGCCGGAAGTGCCAAGCGGCGGCTGTTACGCGCTCGCGATTTTCTCTCTTTTTCCCGCGCATAATAAGGGGGGAAGAGAGCTCTGTGCGCGCACACAGAGAGCCACGGCCAGTGATTATCGGGCCTCTCTCGCTCATACGCGCGGCGTGTATGCCAGCTACAGTGTGAATCCGCTCTATGTAGCTTTGCTCCCCGCGCGCGCTGATAAACGCTTGAAAAACAACTCATTCACTTCGACGCTATCTTCGACGGTTCGCTCTCTCGCCGAGCGCGGGGAGAAAAAAAACTCTTGGCTTCGTTATACGTATATAGATCCTCCGGCGGCCGTTTTCATTCAGCGAGACGATCCCGCGGCCGCTTATCTGGCTTTTCATCTTTTCATCTGCGCTGCGTTCCGAGAGAGGGGATTTTTTAAATTTCAAATTTTAATCAACGCCACGGCGTTTCTTTCATTATGCTCTTATTAATTGCACAATTTTTACAAATGCAAGGCGCGGAAAAAAGTCTGTGTGTGGCTCTAATTAGCGGGATAATTCATCGGGCATAATCAATTTTTTTTCCTCTCTCTCTCTCTCTCTGCTCCGCGCTCGGAAACGCGATTACCCGCGATGTGGGCACGATTCCCAAAGCGGAAAAAAGGCGGATTCGAGACCTTTCGCTTTATACGTTCCGCGAATGTGTCCCCCTCCCTCTCTCTCTCTCTCTCTCTGTTATTAATCCAATTAACATTGAAATGAGCGAGCGAGCAATTAAAATCATAACGTACAATTAGGAGGGAGAAGAAGAAGACGCGACGCTCTAATTAGACGGCAAAAGATTTTGCCTCCGCGGAGAGCTCGAGCGAGGCGAAATAACAAGTTGCAAATCAGCAGGCCGGGAATTCTAATTGCAGCGCGAGATTTGTCGACTACGAGGAATTAATTATTCTCATTATTGTATAGGAGCACAACAAGTTGGACGAGAGAGAGAGAGAGAGAGAGAGAGAGAGAGATTAAATGCACTTGAGCATTATCGTTTCTTCAATATTTCCTCTTGTTTTTAATTAATTGTCAGTGCCATAGTCCAGATCTTGATAAGCCGCCTTGTGAAACTGTTTATATATCGATTCGGCCGCGGCCGACTACATAGACGCTATTTTACGCGCGCGGCGCTATCTCCCGTCTATTTTCAGGCTCGTCATTTGCATTTTTTCGCGCCCCCTTCGCATACACACACAGCATTTGTAAATCAAATTAGAGCTCTGTTTATTCGCGAGCAATCGCGAGCTTAATTATTCGATCGGCGAGGCCGCGCGTCTCTCTCTCGGCTGTATCGAAAACTTTAACAAGTCCGTTATCGTTCCCGAGCGAGCTTTTCCAAACTCGCAATTACCGACCTCTCTCTCTCTCTCTCTGGACAATAAAAAGCCGCGAAAAAAAAAGACTCGGCCGAGCGGGGCGCATGTAAACGGCAGATTGCGCGGCACACGCACAGCGAGAGAGACTTTAGCTCGCCTTATCGCTCTCCCACTCTCTCTCTCTCTCGCGCTTTAATGCGAGCTTTCACGCGAACTTCTGTGTTGTAAAGTAATTACCGTAATCGCGATCGAGACCCGCGCACTTGTACATCTGCCCCATTTCGAGACAAAGAAACGAGGCACCAACTAATAAACTCGTAACTTGTTGTTGTTATACTTTCCGCGAGGCTCTCTCTCGAGGAGGCGCCCAAATATTTGTAAAACTAATGGCGAAAGCTGTATTTGCGAGCGGCGAAGAGCAAGCACCGCCTGGATTTGCAAATTGGATTACGGAAAAGGTCGTCAAAGCCGGAAAAGTCGGACTCCCCGCGTATACCTGGGCTGCGCGCGCCTAAGGCTCGACTAATCCAAAGATCCCGACCCGCCCTGTCAAAACTTGCCACCAGGCCGCTGCAGGATCGGATTTCCGAGTATCGCGATGCGCGGGGGAATATTCGGCGGACGTGTTTTCTGCCCGGTTACACGCCCCGCTCCTCGCCGACGATATATGCAGATGATTCTCCTGCAGAGCGCCGCGCTAATCGGCGCCGCTCATCGGCCTCCCTCTCTCTCGGCCGTTCAATTAAGCCTTTTTCGACGACAAACCAACATCGCCGACTGTTCTCTCCCGAGAAACACAGCCTGCCAAGTCGACGCGGATTAGGATCCGACTGCCACGGAGATCGGATTAGCCGCGCTGCGGAGCCGACTGGTGTGCGACGACGAGGGCAGCTCACACAGTTTTCCAGGCAGCTCGATAATAGCCGAGGCAGAAAAGGAAGCGCGCGGGGAGATCTCGCTCGGCGATAAGTTTGCGAGCGCGCGCGCGACGCATAAAAGCCGGGGCGTAGATTGTCGAAGCGTTTATATCTCGGCACACTCGGCGGGCAATTTCTATGAGGCGGCGGTCCCCCCCCCCCCCCCCCCCCCATCCCATCATCATTTATCGCCTCTTATCAGCAGCTACCCCCCCTGCTGCCTCCGCCGCTGCTGGCTCCTTTCTTCTCTCCCGCGCCGACGGCACGCTCTTCGATTTTCTGCTCCCTCGGCTCGAAAGCGAGCTTTCGCCCGAGAGTCAATTTTCGACAGGCACTCGCTCTTTCTGCGAGGTCTCTCTTTCTCTCACCCCCGGATGAATACGCAACTCGCAGCGGGCACAACAAATATTTATACGAAAAAGGCCCGATAAAAAAGCTCCGCGTGCGAAGCTATCCGAAGCATAGAGTGGAGAGCGCCACCTATTATTAGAACGAGCCGCTCTCGGCGGATAGGACACCCAACGATGGAAAAAAGGTCTTTCTATGCCATTCGTTCGGCCATTATTCGAGGTCGGGGAGCTGTCGGGTCTCGCCATTATGTGATTGCTATGAATTTGCTATTAATGATAAATAAACACAATAGGGGGGGAGATGCCTGGCAGTCGTCGCGGAGCATTAATCGCCGTAACTGCTTATACGTCGCGGTTCGTTAAAGAGGAGCAGCAGGCACATTGCAGCATATTATACTCGAAAAGGTCGCGCGTGCGCGCGCAACTCTCGGCTCTCTCTCTCGCTATGATTCTTTACGAGCGACACCCGGGGGAACAATGAGCCCTAACATCTCCCGACTTATTTGACAATTTGACACACGTTCCGCTGCTCCTCTGCCGCCGCTGCTGCTGCGGGCTTTATTCAAAAAAATCTTCCTTTTACGCTTCTTTATTTATGTCGCCCGGCTTTCTCGAGTATACCACTCGAGAGAGTCTTTCAATTATTTTTTTTTTTTTTTCTTCTCTCACCGAAAGCCGTGTGTGTGTGCCTCTCTCGCTAAATTTAGCTTTACCGCCGCTTTTCAAACCGTATTTTTGGCCCCCCCCCTCTCTTTTCTAATTAGCCGTGCTTTTCGGTTGTCAATAATTTAACGCGCTATTTTGACGGCTCCGACCGCTAATTGTCGAAGTAAACGTGTTTTCCACCAGTGAAATGTGCCCCGGAGTTTATTTTGGAGCCTCGAGCGTTCCTGGCTCTCTCTCGTCGCTCGGAATAAATAAATAAATAAATAAATTTTAATCCTCCGCTTTCCGAATTCCCGAACGACGCGGTTCTATGGGCGGGAAAACTGTCTATAATTTTCTCCGCAAGGAGTCGGAAAAAAAGTCGCGATCTCTCGCAGTCAGGGCTTTTCCCACAGAAACTCAGCCAGCCGGATTGGATCGGATTGGATTAGTAGCCTTACCTCCTCGGGCCGCCGCCTCGTTAATCCCCGAGTGTATATTCCCTGGAGGCGAAAATTTGCGACACGCCCGACCACACAGTTTAGCGGGGACAATGGCGCTCGTTACAGCCGGACAAAGGCCTCGCAGGTGATGACGCCGCGCGCGTCTCCGGGGCCCCGGGAGAGGCGTCGGGAGGGCTGGCCCAGCTTCCCTCCGTGCTGTTTTCCAGATTAGGCCGGCGAGAGACGGTTTTTCTTTGGGGCTGCGGGAGAGAGAGAGAGAGGAGAGCCGGACGCTCGAGCCGCGCGTCCTAAAACATCAAACAGCGGATTAGGGGGAGCCCCCGGCAGAAGTCGGACTTATCGGCAAATATTTTACGAGATAATACTTGACTTTTTTACGAGATCAGCGGCCGAGAGGAGCGCAGGCTCGGCTATCTTTTCAGAGGAAATTGATTTATAAGAGAGGAATTCTACGAGAGCACGAATGCATCTCCATTTGTTGCAATAGAAAAGTGAATCTCGTCTCGCAGTAAAAGGGCATTATTAGGCCTCGAAAGGAGGCGCCTTGAAAAACCATCGGCGGCTTTGATCGGTCATCGCTACCGAAACGGAGCGGACAACGTGAACAAAAAAAAAAACGGGGAATCGTCCACTTTCGGGCTATTAGTAGATATTTTGATGTCGACCGGTGGACGACCGGTCGGGGGTGGAGTCTTTCCCATCGCGGAGCTCTCTATCTATCTCTCCTCTTCGTAGAAAAGGCGATCGTACGCGTTAAAAGTCAATCGATTAGCATCAGCTTATTAGCCGCGAATAATGGCGTCGCGCGGGCAGCAGCGGCAGCGGGCTAATTCAACGTTAAATACACTCTAAATCTCTGTCAGCGCTTTATAATGTGCCGTCGGGGCCGAGTCTCTTGACGAGCGCCTCGTCCCAACCTCGGGGGCTTCCACAAAGCAGTCGAGCTCCGCGCGCGTTTCCCTCGCGCGGATCCTCGAGTAGGGGAGCCACTCGAGCGTGAAACGCCCAGCTAAACGGGCCAAATATGAAAGCTCGAGCTGCCCCCCCCCCCCTCTCTCTCTCTCTGTATAAGCGTATAAAAAGAGCATAATGGAGGCCGCAGCTAGATAGGTGTACATAATGAGGTTAACGCGTCGCTCCGGCAAGCGCGCTCCGAGCAACCGAGGGGGGAATGCATCTGCCCCATTATGCCGAGAGCGCGCCCGGAGACCATTAATCCTCGCTAAACGACAGCCATTTTGTACCTAAACTGGATTGCCAACTCACTAACTGCTCCAGGAGGATGCGACCCGAGCGAGAGAGAGAGAGAGAGAGAGAGAGGGAGAGACACTTTAATAGACTACTGCACACTCGAGCTTACCTATTTATGCCCACTTAACCTTAGCCCTGCTTTCGCACGCTCGTCCGCTCCGACGCTCGGAGAATGAAAAACATTATTTTTACAAATAAAGTAATTGCCAAGCGAGAGAGAGAGAGAAAGAGCGTTACCCTCCTCGCGCATGACAATGCCTCGCGCGGAGAGAGACTCTCGGACGTAAAAAAACAATTGCCGCCGCGCCGGTCTTTGGGGACGAGGAACACGGCGAAAGAGGCTTCCAGGAGGAACTATTGTCTCCGCGGAAGAGCGGCTGAGCGTAAAAGTGGGAGGTGTCGCGAGCCGGGGGATTACAAAAAATCGCCGATAATCCGCAATCCTCCGTCTCCGTCTCGGGGTATAATATATATAAGCCGGGGAGGCGGACCTGCCGTCATTTCGGTGTCTGCGTCTGCAGAATGCCCGTTGGAAAGGACGAGCCTGCAGATTTCACGCGGTGCTTCACTTTTTATGGATGTGCTCTCTCTCTCTCTCGGCGCGAGGAGGAACAGCGCTTTTTATCGGGGCAGGCCTTGCGTGCCTTCCTCTAATTTCAAGCCTGGTGTAAGACAGCGCTATAAAGAATCAATTTCTTTGGCCTTTCAGCTGTCTCGGCCGGCGCTGACGTTAACGAAGAAATGTTTTTTCCTCCGCTGCAGCAGCAGCAGCAGCAGCGGCGGCGCGAGAGCCAATGCATAAATTTCGCCGGGATTTACGTGTAAAACGCTGCTGCCGCTGGCTGCTCTAATGTCAATGGGGGCCCTTTTTTATCGGGCGTTAAATCTGATAAGGCCGCTGGAAACGCTCCAAGATGAACGAGGCGGCTGGGAAATATTGATTTCGACCCGCGTACCTACAATATCGATTGCATATTGGGGAGAGAGAGGAGAGAGTTGCCTCTTGCATAATTAGTCGGCCTCTCGCGCGGCTAGTCAGAGCGGCTGAAATGAAGTCGCTGAATGCGCGCGGATGATTATAAATCGAATTCGCGACGCCTCTCTCTCTTTCTCGCAGCTTGCCAGTCTGCTCGTCGGATATTAATAATCCCCCGTGGACTTCCTCCCCCCGGCGGCTACTATCAATTCAAGCGGACAACGAGGCCGTTCCCAATGGAGCCTGGAGCAGCAGCAGAGCGAGCTATAGGCTAGGTGCAGGATTGCCAATCAATTCGCGCGCATCGTGCCCGGGAATTAGACAATTAGGAGTCGTCACGTTCGGCTCGCATCCGCCCCCCACCCGGCGGCCGGCGGGGAGGGCCGCCGCGCCGATTGGCCGGGGGCCGCTGGGCGGGCCTCGGCGGGGGCGGGCGCCTCCTCCCGGCCGCCCGGCCGCCGCCGCGCCGGTAATCAGTGCCGTTCCCTCGCAGTCCGCGGACGCCGAGCCGCAGCGCAGCACGCTCTGCCCCGAGACCGAGAGTGCGCCGAGAGCCGAGAGCAGCGCCGCCGTCGCCGCCGCCGCCAGAGTCGAGAGAGAGAGAGAGAGCAGCAGCAGCCCAGTGCCTCCTGCAGCCGCCGCATGCCCGCCCCCAGGGGCCGCCGGGGCCCCGGCTCCTAGTGCCCCCGCCGTCTGGCCGCCGCCGCCGCCGCCGTCGACATGCAGGACGGCCGGCCGTCGCCGCCGGCCTCGCGCGACGAGCTCCTCGAGGGCGCCTCGCCGCTGCCGCCGGCCTCCTCCAGCCTGAAGCCGGCGCGCAGCGGCAAGATCAGCTTCAGCGTCGACGCCCTCCTGAGCCGCTCGCCCCAGCCGCTCCTCCAGGCCAAGGACTTTAGCCGGACCGCCAGCTTAGCCCAGGTCGTCGAGGAGCGGGCCTCGGCCTCGCCGCGCAGCCAGGCCGACAGCTCGGCAGCCGAGCCCGAGGACGAGCAGGACGCGCGCAGCGAGGACCTCAACGTCCTCGACTCGGACGACTGCGCCGAGGCCGAGCAGCAGCAGCATCACCGCGAGCTTCAGCAGCCCCACCACAGCAAGGAGAAGGCCAGTCCGCTGGTGCCGCAGCCCATCCACGCGGGGGTGACGCGCGGCCCGGGCCCCTACCTGGGCCAGGCCGGCCAGGGGCCCCAGCCCTGGGCCTCGCCCGGCTTCCCGCACTCGCTGGCCAGCTTCGCCTGGCTGCCGCCGCCTCACCCGCACCCGCACAACCCGCACCAGCACCTCTACAGCCCGCACGGCGGGCCCACCAGCCCCAACGGTGAGTCCCAGCAATTAACCGGCCGGGTGACTGTCCGGCTTTCACCTGGCGGCCGCACATGGACATCGGCCGCTCGGGAGACGGCCGCGTCGCCGCGCATCGCAATGAGCCCAAACGCGACGCTTCGCGGAAGCCGCGACGAGGCGACGCTCGGCATCCCGATTGCTCATAATTAGCGCGCAGTGCCGCATTTGTCGAATTTGTAGCTCATTAGCTCATAGCGCGATCTCGCCGGCGACTTTTCCGCGCCTTTTTCTCCACCGCCGGGGCAGGGGGGGCGGGGAGGGGGGGACGCTGGCTCGCGCGCGCGAGCGGCATCGCGCGCTCCACACACACGACCAGTCAGACTCGTTTCGAGGAAGGCCCTAACGAGTGGCACTTACGGCACCTGCGGACGCGCCAAAACAAGGACGTTTTCCCGAGCCGCGATCGCGCGTCCGAGAGGGATATATCCCGCGAGGAGGAGGCGGCGGCGGCGGTGGGCAATTCGATCTCCGGTGTGCACACCGAGAAATATGCCGTCGCCGCCGCCGCACAGCCCGTCGATAATAATGTTGTTGCCCGCGCGCCGTCGGGCATGGAAATGTACCCGACGAGCGCTCTCGCGAGTCCGCGTCCGCTCCGTATAATTAAGCCGGCGCGCGCTCGGCTTAATGCGATCCGAGTCGGTCCAATTAGTAAGCCCGGCCGATTCTCGCAACGCCTCGCGCGGAATCGGCTGCGAATTAGATAAGTGCCGAGATACGGGGGGGGCTTTTATCGTAATTCAGGCGGGCAAGTGCTACCGGTCGGCCGGGAATGCGATTTCGATGCGAAAAAGCTCCCTCTCTCTCTCTGTCTCTCTCACTGTCTGCGCATCGGGTCGCGCATGCAGCTCACGTGAGCATGGAAAATAGTTAAAAGATTTCAGTTGCCTGTCTGCGCAACGATTGAATCGTGAGGTTTTTCTCCCCGAGGTAATTACCTGGCTGCTGCTCGAGGCACAGAGAGAGAGAGAGAGAGAGAAAAGAGCGAGAGAGAGAGAACACTTTGTCTGGGTCGAAAAAAGAAACGAGTGGCGCGCCTGCGCCTTTGACTCGGACTTTTGCCATCGATTCTCCGCGTGCATACAAGCAGCGACGTCTATATATCATTTCCACTTATCCTCGGGCCAAGCGTCAACGGACTCTCTCTCTCTCCCCCCGCTGCTGCCTCATATTCGTTTTATCCAGCGTTTTATTGCCTGGCGCGCGCCTGAGCGCACGGCGGATCCCCTCCTCCCCCCCGCCGCTGCCGCCGCCGCCCGTCATATTGCTTTCTCGTAAAGGCATTACGTATGTCATAACTTTTCCAATCTTTTCCTCGCTTCCCGCACACCGACGACGACGACGACGACGACGCTCGTCGCTGCCTCTCCGATTGAAACTCGTGTCGAACAATCAATCTCTCGTCGATTAACTCGCCGGCCGCGGGCGTACACGCCGAGTATTACAATTAGCTTAATTAGGGCCTGCAGGCGCAACTATATACACTCGGGGCCCCCGTTCCCCGCTCGGCAGCGACAGCCGGCCTCCTCTCTCTCTCTCTCTCTCTCGTCGCTCGTCGAGCAAAAAACGAGCGAAGAAACACTCTGCTTTATTAATTGTGCGCTTCACGTCGCTTATAATTTAGCTCCCTGAAATTATTTCCAATTAACCTTTTAGGGAGGCGAGCGCGCTTTCCTCTCGCGCGAGCCTCTCCGCCGCCTCTCTCGCGTCAGGTGCACGTACGCGCATTGAAATCCGCTCGCGTCCGTTTTCCCCGGTACAATTAGCGCAGCTGCGCGTCTAATTCAAATTCTGACTAGGTATAACTTTGCTTTTTCTGCGGCCGCGCGGAGAGCACCGCGGAAAATACGGGCCCCCGATCGTAATGAGAGAGAGAGAGAGAGAAAGAGGGAGAGCTCGCGCGAGCCGCTTCCGAGAAAGAAATCGTCCGTGAGCGTCGAGCACAGCGGCCATTACGGGATTCTCGACGTATAAAGTCCGAGAAGGGATATATCGCTCGGCGAGCTGGCTCTCTCGCGGAGCCGCCGCGGCCGGGCTATAACCTGGCCACGTCGGCGGCGGCGGCGGCCTCTCTCACGTAGGTGTGCGCAGAGGCGGCTTCTCGCGAGAGAGAGAGAGAGAGAGAGGAGCAAAGAGCCGGAACATCATTCTGGTGTGGTCGTACACACCAGGCCTCCGATGATAGAGTCATACATAACTCGGGGGCCCCCATCCATAATGCAATTCCCCCGGTAAAAACTGATCCTTGTTAGCGGAGAGCGAGGAGAGGTGCACTCTCTTCTTCTGCGCCCGGGGAGGATAGTCCTCTACTACTCCTCTCTCTCTCTCTCTCTCTCTCCGAATTGCATTATTTTTCCCGAGCCTAATAAACCAGCCGCCGCTGCCGTCGCTGCTCTCTTATACGTTTGTTTGTTTTTTTTTTTTCAAGCCAGGCTCGCGAAACTATTTCGGCAGCTATTCCCCGAGCTCCCTTTGCTCGGCGAATTACTCTCCCTCTCTTATTTCATGCGCCTCGTTATCGTTTCATCTAATCAAGCACGAAATCATTCTACATTTTCAAACAAATACGTCTTTAATTAGCATCGAGCGATATTACGCCCGGTTTCGCAATATTTACCCCCTCTCGCGTTTATGCCTCCGTTTGACGTTTATCGCCGAGGAGATAAAAAAAAAAGAGAGCTTTAATTTTCCTTGAATTTCATCGTAAATTAATTCCGCGACCGATCGGCGCGGCATTCCGAGAGCATCTAAAACTGACGACGAGCCTCGAGAGGAGAGAGATTTAATCGTCACTTCTTATTTCCACTCTTTTATTAAACATTCGAGAAAAGTGGAATATCGGCCCCCTTATCTGCTTTTTACTTCTCGCGAACAATGATCGGTTAATTGGTTTGGAAATTATTTAAAATCGGTCATTCGTCTTGATACGTCAGACGACGTAATGATTACGGAAGGCGCTGCAAAAAGCGCCCCGTAGGAAGGGAAAGAAAGATAGTGCCTCATTAATTTGTTAATTACTTTGTTCCTCTGCCGTCTCATCGATCACTTTTTTCATCTCTCTCTCTCCCTCTTTCTCTCTCGGCTCTCCGTCTAGTACAATAACTTTGCGCGAGAGACAATTTACTCGCGATAATGCGGCCCGTCCTCCACCGAGATCAATTAAACACTGTCAATTAATAATTGAGTCATACATCAATTGCATCGATCAAGATATCACCGCGGCCGCGCGCTTTTATTAATAGGCATTTCGCTCTCGGGTTTCGAGCCGCGCAGAAAACTTATATATTCGCCGACTCTCTGCGCCGCAAAACTGGTATAATAATCGAGCGCCTGGCTTTCGCGGCAAAAAAGAATCCGAGCTATCCCGCGCCTAACGAGGCAGCCAGCCGCGGATCGGAGCCTCGGAAACACGGATAATTAGTATTTTAATAGAGACGGCTGCAGGGGGGCAGGGAAAGAGACGCACTTGAAATCGAGCGTCTCTTTTTGCCCGCGCGCTCTCGTTCATTAGAGCGGCCGCGCGCGCCGGTAATTGTTTAATTCGAGACCGATTGCGAATTTCCCTCTGGTTTTTCAGGCGAGCTGCGACTGCCCGGTCCGGGGCCCGGGCCCGTGCGCTGCACCCTCAGGAAGCACAAGCCCAACCGGAAGCCCCGCACGCCCTTCACCACCCAGCAGCTGCTCTCCCTCGAGAAGAAGTTCCGCGAGAAGCAGTACCTGACGATCGCCGAGCGGGCCGAGTTCTCCTCCTCGCTCCACCTCACCGAGACCCAGGTAAGCGTTCACGTCGTCGCTCGCCTATGTGTATACGTACGAAAAAATAGGAGCCCCGAGAGAGGCTCTTTCACCCGGCGGAGGGAGGAGGATGTTGACGGGTTGCGCGTTGCAGGTCAAGATCTGGTTCCAGAACCGGCGGGCCAAGGCGAAGCGGCTCCAGGAGGCCGAGATCGAGAAGCTCCGACTGTCGGCCAGGCCTCTCCTCCATCCGAGCTTCGGCTCGAGCCTCATGTTCTCGGGCGTCGGTCCGCCGGGCAATCCGGCGGTGCCGCCCTTCATCGCCGCGGCGATGGTCCGGCAGACGCAGGCCGCCGCGGCCGCGGCCATGTTCATGACGCCGCCCTCCGGCCACCATAGATCCTGAGCCCGAGCCGCTGCCAAAGGAACGAGGACGAAGACGACAGCCCCCAACGATCTCAGCCGTGGCCTGTAAATAGTGTACATATAGACGTGGATACGCGCCCGCGCGGATCCTCTCGCCACCGCGGATCTAATTTTCTAAGTAACCGCACACACACACACACGAACACGCGCACACCCACGGATACACTTTAGACGTTATTATTTATTAAAAGAAAAAAAGAAACTGTATATAATATTCAAGAAGCATTTACCGCCAGCTGTACATAATGTATAATCTACGACTGTATAAGGACGCGCGCCACTGCGCGCTCGTTTACTCTCGCGGAGGAAGAGCGATATGAGAGAGAACTTGTAGAAAACGAAGCGATATCGATTTTCAATTGTACCTATACGACTCTGTATAAATGTAACATGATAATTTATCCAACCACCAGACTCTCGCGTCATAGTGAAATAAAACTGATTTCAATACTTAAACAGCTCTCGCCTCGGCTCACTTTCTATATACCTTCCTACAATTATCCCCCGTCGACACGCAATGTATACTCCGATATTCCATCTTCATTAGCTTCGTCGGTCCCTTCTTCGGAGACAAACCGCGCCTCCGCGGCGTCCGTTGAATTTCGGCTTCCCCGTCGGCGGACTAATTAGAGGAAAAAAGAAGCATAGTAGGCAGGTACACACACACACGCACACACAGAAACACACAAATCTAGCTCGCTCGCGGGTGTCCGAGCAGATTAAACGGAGAGCGGCTTCGGCGGAAGATGCTCTAGATCGGGCAGCAGCGCCGTTTCTCGGGACCCACTCCGATCAAAGGAGCTGCCCGCCGCGAGGGAAGCCGAGCTCTCTCCGAGAGGCTGCTACTATCCGAGATCGTCCGCGATTACGCACAAAATTCTCGTTGACGCGCGCGCCAACAAAGGCCCACTACTCGTCACCGATGCCCTCCTCTCGCTTAATACACTCGCTCTCACCGGCAATTAATTAAAGAATCATTTCTTGTCCCGGGGCCCGGGAGAGGGAGCGAGAGAGGGAATGAAAGAGAGAGAGAGGCAGTTGGCGGCCAATTATGCTCGGGTGCGCGCGCGGAATACGTAATAGAGCCTCCTTTCTTTCCTTTGAAAGCCCTTAGAGTGCGACTTGATCGATTAGAATCGTGATTTGTGTCTCCGCAAAGTTGCCCGCTTAATAAACTAGCCTCCCTCTCTCTCTCTCTCTCTCTCTCCTGCACTATTCCGAGAAAAGAAAGCTGCGGCGGTGTGTATAAGGGCTCGTTCTCTCCGCGCAGGGCGAGGCGGCAGCAGCAGCTCCTGCTCGCGACACGAGCCGTGCCTCTCGAAGAATCCGGGCGCTCGTCGCGTCGCGTCGCGTGCTGCGGCCTTTATTTATGCAAATTAGATTATTTATTCGAGAGCATGCTCTCTCGTCGGGCGGGCTGGCGCACGGTGTGCGCGCAACGCCGCTTATCGACGCCGTGTCATTTCGACGAGGCGAGCTCCGCTCTCTGCCCCGTCGTCCTTTCTTAGAATCGAATATTCAGAGTGCACGTTTATATACACCCGACGACGAGGAGACTACTCGAATTCACCGCGACAATCGTCACTCGCCGCCGCCGCCGCCCCGCCGCGGGGCGTGATTAATGGCGAGGAGGAGATCCTCTCTTCCCTGGGAAATCAATGAGCTAATTGCGCACGGCCTTGCAGCCCTTCCTCTCCTAATCGCTTCATTCATCACTCGGTGATACGCGCGGAGTGGAGCGGAGAGCCGCGAGAGAGGCCGCGTAAATATGACGCTAATTGAAAGTCCTGCGCGCGGCGGCGGCGGCGTCGAGAGAGAGTCAATAAAATAACCGCGCCGTATAAGCGGTAATCAGTCGCTTAACGCGAGCTTTCCACGCGCGCGAGTAAGTATAACGCGTGTCGCTGTTAACAAATTATCGCGCCTCGCGGCGTAATTCATATATATATATATACATGCGCGAGGGAACGAGAGAGTAAGAATAAGGAAAGAAAACAAGAGAGAGGCGGCCGGTATATATCGAAGGAGAGAAGGAGGCGACGCCGAGTGAACAGTTAACGCGTGCATCGAAAACGGGGAGCGCTCGCCTCCATTCAGTTTATCCAAATTAATTGGTCGTAAATTAAGGCGGCGGAGGCACGGCGCAGCGCGCTTTCGAGCAGCGAGCAGCGAGCGGAGAGAGAGAGAGAGAGACGAAAAAGAGGAGGAAGAGCGAGCGAGAGAGAGGAGGAGGGAAGAAATGAGGGGGAAGAGATACTACCTGAGAAAAAGTGAAAAAGAGAGAGAGAGAGACCCCGAGCGAGAGAGAGGCTATCCGAGGACAGTAGCGCATCGACACGCCATTATGTGGCGGCTCCGACTAATTTATACAAGAGAAAGACGAGTAAAGAGAGGGAGATTACTTAAGAGGCCGGGGGCCCCCTAATTGGAAGCTAGCCACTGTTTATCCGAATTCTAGCGGCGCGCGGGGATATATATTTCGCGTATTCGGATTCCCTTGATAAATCCCCCAATTTCACTTTGTAATATATCCCCTACCCACCTCTCTCTCTCTCTCTCTCTCCGGTCCAATTATTTCTATTCGGGCCTTTTAATAACACTCGCTCTCGGTATTAAAATTCAGTAGCCCTCTTCGTGTATATATATATATATATATATATATATCCGCTCGTCATTCCTTTTTCGGAATGCTGTAGGTTTCGGCAAGCCGCGCGGCAAAGCAGCGGCAGCGGCAGCGAGCGGCGGAGAGGTCTTCGCTCGCTTATCGGGCCCCAGCATCTCCGGCGCGCGGAGCTCCGATCTCTCTCCTCTCCTCACCGAATTATTACCCTTACCTAATTATTCAAATACCCGGCCCGAGGAATCTGTTAATTGTCAACAATGCCTAGCCAATAAATTGGCAACAATGGCCCCGCTCTCGGGGCAACGAGAAGCGAATAAAAAAAAAAAAAAGAAGGAGGCCGCGCGTTAATTACCGTCCTCTCCGGGCTCTCGAATATCGCGCTTGGCGGCGCGGGTACTAAACATTCGTTCGGCGGCCTTTTTGCCCGGCTCGTAAAAGGCCGAGCTGCTGAAAAGCCCATAAAAAATGAGGTGGGCCCCGGCGGGGCGACCGAGAGAGATTTTGGCTCGCCCGTCACGTTCGGCAATATAAGCTGCGCGGCGGCGGCGGCTGCGGCGGCGGGGCGAAAAAGCCGCTCAGAATCCTGGGGCAATTAGTCGATATTTGAATGCGCAAAAAGTCCCGGGCCTCTCTCTCTCTCTCTCTCTCTCTCGTTATATCGCGCTCGCGCATCTTCGGCTCTCCGCCGCTCGGGCAGAAAAACGGCGCGGCACCTTGTTAGCGCGCGGAGAGGATTCCGGGGGACGGCCCCTTGACGGCTCTCCGGGGCCCCCGGACGAGCCGCGCTCCGCTCTCCGCCGGGCCACAATAACACGGACGTTAACCCACCGTCGTCGTCGTCGTCGTCGTCGGCGCGGATATATCCTCGACAAATGCATCGCGCGAGCCGATTGAGAAATTACACCGGTCGCCCGGTATACAATGAGAGGATGGTTATAGCCTCCGCGGAGCGCGAAACGCGCGGCAGAGGCAGCAGCTTTCTCGGGAATATAATTAATAAAAGCTGGGCCCTACCGGCTAATTGACGCGCGCTCAATGCTCGAAATGGTAAATAAGGCTCTCGGCGAGAAGCAGCAGCAGCAGCGGGCAGAGAGCGAGAGCGCCTAATTAAACGATGTAGAATTTATAACACCAGGCCCGGAGCTCTAATGGCTGCCGTTCCTGGAAATCCGGCGAGGATCGGGCCCCCTTTGGACCACACCTATGCGCGAGAGACGGAGATTGTCATCGAGCGAGAGAGCGAGAGAGAGAGCGAGGCTGCTGCTGCTGCTGCCATCAAACGGCCGGGGAATTTTTCGCCAGCTTCGATTGTTACGGATATAGCCGGCGCAGGTGCAACGGCCTAATTAGTTCGCCGCTTAATTAAGCCTCCGTACTCCTGCAGCTACACGTGTCCCTCTCTCCTCTCCCCTCTTTCTCTCTCTGCCTCTCTCTCTCTCTCTTTCGATTAACATTTTCGGAATATGAGAATTGTCCGAAAAAAAGGGGGGGCCCAATTGGCTCGCGCGCGCGCACAGGTTAGGATCTCCTCGTAATTGACGTTACCGCGCGCGAGAGACATATTCGCGGCGGATTCCTCGTGTGTCGGGACACGGGTCCGGCTGGATTTTCAGGGATTCCGCGCGAGAAGCCACTGGGCCCCGAGCAGCAGCGGCAGCGGCAGCAGCAGCTCGTAAGACAGTGAGCAGAAATAAGAAACCGGTTAGGGGCCAATTTACTTAAACAACGCCCGAGAATCCCAACACTTGCGGGCACCGCGTGTGTGCGAAAGGCGACTCTTTCTTTCCCTTTTCCCTCTCTCCCTCTTTCTCTCCTGCTTCGTGTGCAAGCAAACGCTCTCGGCTCGCAGGCTCCTCTCTCTCTTCCTCTCTCTCTCTCTGTCCGTACGGTAGCAGCTACTAATTTCGACTTCATCAGTCGAGATAAGCGCGGAATTTCGCCACCGAAGCCCATCCCCCTTCTTCTCGGGAGAGAGAAAGAGAGAGAGAAAAAGAGCTCTATTAAAATCCGGCCCCCGAGAGAGGGCCGATAAGCCCGAGAGAGCTCCTCTCCTCTGCCCTCGGAATAGCGCGCGCTCCCGATTTCGGCCTCCTCTCCGGAGGGAGCTTCTTCGCCTAATTAAGAATCGGCCCGATATTTTAATTAAGCTGCCCAACAGCCGAGGAAAGCAGCTGCCCGCGCAGCAAATAGGCAGCAGACAGAGAGAGAGAGCTTGCGGGAGCCTCGCGCAGTCGAGGAGGTCAGAGAGCGTGCCAGCGCCGCGGTCCCCTCCAATCGGCGCACGCGTAACCGTCCCTAGTCAATATTAAGCGTTCCGACTACTCGCCATATTGCAAGCTCTCCCTCCCACCACCCCCTCTCGCCGCGGCGCCTCCGCCGATCGTTAGGACGCTCTCTCCCGCCGAAAAAGCCAGCTCTCTCTCCAGATTAATAAAATATCTCATTTGCCAAATAAAGCTACAGTAGGATCGTCCATTGTCGGGGCTCCGGGACAATGCGGCAATGCCGCTCTCGCTATCTATACTCGGAGAGTTTGCGCCGCGCAATTCATCGCTTGCGCTTCTTTGCGCCGCATTGTGTCGCCCCGCGAGCCGCGGCCCGCAACCAACGTCACACGTCGACTGACAACTTGTTATTGTTCGCAAAACGAGAGAGACGACGCGCACACGAGCCGAGAGAGCGGCGCGGGGCGACATTGTTTTAATTAAACGGCTCGTCGCCGCCGCCGCCGACGATTATTCGCCTTTCTCCCTCGAAATATAATATGAAGCGGCCCTTTATTTTTAGCGGAGAGAGCGGCGGCGGCGGCTGTGAAAAAAACTTTCCCTCGAATATATATACGTATCGCGGACAACGTCGGAGGGGGTCGGGGGAGCTTTTCGAAATATTTGTATGAATAAAAAGTATACCGGGAGCCCGGATTTCAAACTTTTTCGCCAGTCAAAGAGTTTTTAAAGCCCCCCGGACACGCCGCTCGAACGCCGTACACGCGATAGTCGTTTCAAATAATGTCGCCCTCCTCCCCCGATATACAATACACATCGTGTGTATATCGGGAAAATTTGTTGGGAAAATCGAGAGGAGACTCGCGGAGCTCTCCGTAATATCCGTCCGCCGCTGATTAGGGCCCGGCGCGAATCCTGATTTTGAAAAAGGGGATCGCCAATTATCGCGCGACAGGAAGCCGCAGAGAGCAGCGAGAGAAGAGCCGGCCGTTTCGTGTAAAGCGGCCGTAAACTCGACGATTGTGTATCTTTATCTCGCCATTAATATTTTAATGCGGCCCGCAGGGGCCTCTTAAGTGAAATTAGTCGCGCTGCTCATTTTTCAGCGCGGCCGCCGTCGCCGCCATCAAATCAAATTAATAAATTAAGAGCCGCACTTTAATTCCGGATCGCTCTCTCTCTCTCTCTCTCTCTCTCTCTCTCTCTCGGCGAGAGGTTTATACTAAATGGATAATTAGGCGCTTGAATCCCGATAAAATAATGTGCACTCTCCGTGCGCAGAGCAGACGAGCCGACTCGATATGTATATATATATATATATATACGCGGAGACCCTTCTAATTCGCCTGCGATCGTGAAACTCGTCTCTCTCTCTCTCTCCCTCTCGTTGAGTGAGCCATAAAACGGGCAGGAAATTACCGGGCGAGGAGTCGTCGATATCGTCGAGGCTCCTTATCGCGAGCTTTCGGACGCTCTTCCCGTCGTCAACATCGCCGCCGCAGCCGCCGCCGCCGCCGCCTTTCGAAAAACGATCCCCGACGCAGTCGGTCGACAAGGACGACGCGACGCGCGCGGCAGCCGCGACTTTGGCGCAGGAGAGGAGGGACAGAAAAAAAAAGGGACATCCACCTCGCGGAGAGGGCTGCCGCCGCGGCTGCGCGCCTGCGCGGTATACGTGGAGCCACCGCGCGCGCACAGCAGCCTCCACACCGCCGCCGCGGCGGGGAAGTGGATCGTCGCCGAGAGCACGTCTGCGCGGATGATAGTCCCCGGGGGGGTAACAATAGCCAGGAAATTACACAACTGTTGAAAATATGAACCAATAGCAGGGCGGGCGCGCGGGGCGGAGAGAGAGGGAGAGAGGGGGGAGCCGCCGCCGCGCGCCCCGGCATTATTATAACTGCCTGTATTATACGCAAGCCGTCGGGGGAACTCAGGCGGGCGAACGAGATAGTGGCGAGAGAGAACGGAGAATGAAACGAGAAATTGAGTCGCCCGCCTGCCTGCCTACCGCGGGAGAGACTGCCCCAGATAGTATAGGCCGATCGTTTCTAAGCGCGAATTTGACGAATATCCTCTTTTTCCGAATAATTCTCGGGGAACAAGAGGAGAGAGCAGAGTCGGGATATAATGCGGCATAGAATCCGCTCTCCGCCACCGGCGAAAGGGTAATTCCGCCTCTCGGCGCTCGGAGAAAGCCTTATTGGAAAAGGGTAGATAAGCGAGCCGTCGCTCGGCTCTCGACTCCGCAGTTTCGCGCGCGCCGCGGCGGAAATTAAATATGCCCGCGGAGCGATAAGTAAAGAAGAGAGGAGGAGGGAAGCGAGCGAGCGGCACCGCGTATCAACACACCGGGAGATGAGCTATTGTGCCGAGAGAGATCCTTCCCTTTCCCTTTCCACTCATTTGTTCGGGGCCTCCTTCGGCGCGGCTCCTCTATTGTATGTCCCCGCGAGTGAGAATCACGGATACTTTTTTTTTTCCTCGATATTATACATACTCGCTCTCCGCAACCACTCCGCCAGCAGTTCGATCGGTGCAATTAGTACTTTTCCATCGAGCGTCGCTCGTCTTTCGATCGGCATTGCGCAACCGATATTTCCCCATTAAAAAGTCAAATGCCCGCCACTGACGCAGGTAAATCGGTCTGGCCTTTGCATACACATACACGCCGAATAACAAAACGAGACCGTGTACTCGGTCGGGAAAATTTCGACGCGGCCCCGCGTCCGGGGAAGACGACGACTACTCCCAGCTGCCTCTCGCGCTATATTGCACATCCACAAAGTGCGTGTGTGCATTGAAAATTACACGCGAAAATTTCGTCGAAAACAGTTGGGCCCCCGGTTTAAACGGTCAATAAAGTCGTATCCTCCTCCGGGCGCCCTGAATCAAAAGCCGAGAGTCACCCGAGGCCGATGACTCGGCCGAATATTATATCCCGCGCGTCCTTTCGGACGTGTATATTCCTCGAGATTTCTCGGTGGTCGGCTCTCCGCGGTGAATCGGCAGCTTTGCGACAAAGAGCCGCGACGAGCCGGGGCCACTCGAGGTATACAGTCGTACGCGTCGCTCGTCGTCGCGCGAAGGGAAACTTTCAAGCTCGGGAGAGCGGAAAAAGTGCACTCGGTGTGTGTATAAATTTAGACGGAAGCTGCGCGGGCATTGTTCCCCGAGTCCCTCGGGGGAGTCGCGCGCTTAATAGACTCGTCTTGGTTTGTAAATTTCGGCCGAGAGAGAGAGAGACTCTCTCGAGAGCCCGACGTGCCGACTGACGATGATGAAAAATGAAGCGCCTTCGGTTCGAGAGGCTGCTGCTGCCGCCGCGGCTTTGATGTCGCTGGCGCGAGCTCGTAAATTCGTTCTCACTCGGCGGCCATTGTCGCCGTCGCGCGTCCGACGAGAGCGGATCGTCATCTCGGCGAAAACTGCACACAACCCAGCCGGCAAAGGTCGGAATGCCTAATGCCCCGAGAGCCATGCACGTGGCACGGTTGTGTTGCCGCCGCCGCCGCCGCGGCTCGGCACGCATTTCCGGCGATTGTCCGTCGATTAATGAACCGATTAGATTAGCCTCGCGAGGAGCCGCAATCATCATAATTGGAATACAATCACTCGCGCGGCGAAGGTCAGGAGGAGTCTCGCGCGCGGCCACGTAATTGTTACGGGGCCGGTATAAATAATTCGAGAGCGCCACTTGCCGCGCGGGCGCGGGGAAAACGCCGAAAAGGAATCACGGGAGAGAGAGAGAGCGATGACTTGCAGGGGGCGGCACTTTGGCACGTGGCGCCGAGATACGGGATGACGAGCTTTCGCCGAAAAGGGCACAAAGAGAGACGTCGAGCCGACTATCTGCCGACTTATCGCCCCGACGAGATATAGAATAACGGCCGCGCCGCGCACAATAATGGCCTGTTAAAGGGCCCCCCTCCCTCTCTCTCTCTCTCGCGTATATCCCGGTGTTCGGCGCGCGCTGCTGCAGTTTCGGCGCGCCGGGAAAATAATTAAACGCCGCCGGCCTCCCGGCCTAATCCGTCTAATAATCCGCCGACTATATATCTAATATGTGTACCTAAGGGGGGGCGGCCGAGATATGCCCCCGGATGATGAATCGGCCGATATAATCCGAGCTCGATTCTCCGCTCCCCCCTTTTAAAGAAAAAAAAAAAAAAAAAAAACGCGCAGTGTGGCTCGATCCACAAACTTTCCGTCGAAAATGAGGAGAGCGCGCCGACTTAATGGCCGGAAGCGTACATCGTTTTTTTCACGTAATCGCCCCGGAGAATCTTACGACAATTATAATTAGGAGGAGCGCGCGCATATACGATACGCTCGATCGTTCGCGCAATTTCGCAAGCTCATGAATGTAAATTTGTCAAACGCGGGACGGAGCCGAGCGAGCGACGTTTCGCTTATTATTTATGCGCGCCGTGCGAAAAGCTTGAGTAAGCGCAAATTGACCTTTATACTCGAAGGAATTGTCGTATAATTATCGGAAGCTCATATACTAATGCGTCGACCCTGAATCGCCTCGAATTGAATATCCAAACGCCGAATGCTAATCCGCACCCGCGCTCTATAATACTACTTAGCCTAACAAAAAAAAACTTTCCATTACATAATTTACATCGATCGCGACGATTAACGACTCCTTAATTGGGGGGGCCCGACGACGACGCCGCGCAACCTGCGCCGATTAAACATATATATATCAAGCCGGAAAATAATAATTGCACCGAGCGGCCACCGCTTCGCTGTTAAAGCCTTGGCGATTTATGAATGGGGGCAGGCCGCCGCGCGTGCCGCCGTCTTACGCTCGCTATAATTAATACCTATACCTACGAAATTGTGTCTTATCCGCGCGGAGTAAATAAATCGGCGGCGGCGCTCTTTTATTAGTCGCAAATTACAAGGACGTTAAACGCAATAAAACTCCCCGCGCGGCTAATAAACTTGTTTACATGTGTATGCTATACACGTAAAGCGCCGCTCTCGTCGATATAAATTTCCAAAGCTTTTAAATTCTATAAATATAATGCGCGCGGGGAAGATCCGGAATCTCTCCTCTCAGCCGCCCCCCGATCGGAGGGGGAGCCGAAGCGCTAAACACTGTCAATTTTACCGAAAGATTCCGTGCACGAGAGTCGGTCCGCAAGTGAGAAACACGTGGTGGTCGCATGCAAAAGACCTTCCCTCTCGAGACTCTGCCCGCCGCTGCGGCGGCGGCGGCGGCGCTCTACAAATACACGCGGATTTAACTGCCCCGAGAGAACGCGCTCCACATTTTACGGGGCCGCTGTTTCGCGTTTTGAGATCGACGGCATACTTTTCGCCCTCCCTCTGCACCATTCAATTTTCAAGCTTGTAACATCCCCCGCGGGCCCGTTAATTGCCTCACTTTCAATATAACGATTGGTGCGTGTAGTGGGCGATTATAATTTTTACGAGCGCAAAAAATAGCCGGCAGCAGCAGCCCGCCCTTTTTTGCCCGAGCGGCGCCGAGGAGCGTGAAAAGAATTAAGCCGCGCCGCGGCCCATGTGAAATCCGAGCCGGCGAATCTAATGCCCGCCGCAGGCGAATCCGCATGCGCGACCGAGAGAGAGAGAGCCGTTATAAAAATTTCGCCAAAACGAAGAGAGAGACGCGGCCTACTCTCTCTCTCTCTCTCGCGGGAGAGAGCGGAAAATCAAGTCCGAAGGGCGACGATTCGCCGGGGATTTTCGCGCGAGAGACGGCTGCCGCCGCTGCTGTGTGTGCCTTCTGTCAGCGGAGCGCCGTTTAGCGCGACCAAAAATAACCGCTCTCGGCTTTTAAGCGTTCTCAGAAAAATGCCCGACGCTCGACGAAATTAAGGGCCAATTTACAGCTACTTTTTACGCCAGCCGACAATCTGACCTCCCGCTCTTTTTCCATCCTCCCACAAAACGAGCCCGTGGATAGTCCCTATATCTCCTCGTTTTCTCAGTCTCGAGATATATACAGTCGACGAGCGACAATTTTGAAACATTGATTCCCCGTCCCCCCCGCGCCGAAGGAACGAACTCTCGCGGGGCAATCGCGCGTCCGTTATAACGATCGGGGGGCCCCGCGGCCGGCACTTGTACTTAAACAATGGGAAATTGTCGGCCGCGGCCGCGGTGTTTTGATATCGCGGGGAGAGAGAGAGAGAGAAGAAGAAGAGGACTATGAGCGAGTACACGGCTGTTAAGTGGCCTCCGCAGCGCGCAGGGAAGCTGCAGCGGAGAGGATTTTGTCGCCTAGGTTGGGAAGAGCGAGGAGCCGAGAAGGCAGCAGCAGCAGCAGCTCGAAGAAAGGGACTGCACTCGACACATCGGAGGAGCAGGCACTTGATTTATCGGCCAATTAGTCCGGGCTGCGCCGCCGCCGCCGCCGCGCGCTTTTCCTTCCTCTATTTCATGCCCGGTGACAAAAAACTCATCGGCCGCTCGGCCGCCGGCAAAAAGCTTACATTATACGCGCGTGTGTCCTGCCCCCCCTCGGCCCGGTTAAAACTTATATACCGCGGAGCTGCCCCCAAAAAATCCGCGTCTCCTCCTCCTCCTTCCCTTTTTAGCCCCTTTTTCTGCGCTTTAATTAATCATGTCGTTTATGCCTATACTTGTAGAAAAGAGCTTTTTATTTCCCCCCGCGCGGCCGTTTTATTCGTACGAACTGAAACTGATCATTTTATTAATCTCGATTTAACCGGTTTTTCGTATATGTGTATCGCAACCGAACGTCCGAAAGAAAAATATACATATAATATTCCGGCTCTAATAGTCCCCTCTAACTCCCCGCGCGACCGCGGAGCGTCGCTAGCACGCAGCCGCAGCGGCAGCCGCGGAGGCCGATATTCATTCGGGCACATCTTTTTTTTCCAGAGAAGAACTTTTATCTCGCGGCTTTAATCTTTAATCGATCGCGACGTAATCGTCGGCCGCCGGGGGGAGACTTTCACGAGGCGGCGGCCGGTTTTTCTCTCTCTATCTCTCCTCCCGGCCGCCGCTTCATTTTTATACACGTTATTACGCGCCGAATGAGCGTCTCATTTCTCGACGGACAATAAGGCGGTACAAGTGCACTCGCGGATACGTACGTATAATACACGTGTGCGCCCCGCGTCGTCTCTCGTGGGTCGAAAACAGGTCTTGTTGAACCTCCACCTTTCACTTTTGTTCCAAGCTGCACATGCATAGGTATGTACACATGTTAGGTGCCGGCGCGATTCCAAGGTATTTATTATGCTCGTAAAGGAGAGTACTGCCGGCGGAATAAAAAAGGCGCCCGCTCTCTCTCTCTCGCGAAGGATTCGTATATACGCCGAAAATTCAGCGCGCGGCGTCTCGAGTGCATCTCGCCCGCGAGAGAATATAGACGAGAGATCCTCCTCCGATTGAGCGATTAACGGAGGGGGAGAAAACGGCGAAACGCGAAGTTCGCGAGAGAGGAAGCCTCTCCGCGTCCGCTCGCCGCGCGGTGACGTAAAGTTGCCGCGCGCGCTTGAGCCGAGGGGGGGAACAGGTTTTCTCGTTTTCCCGCGGGCGACGAACGACACTCTCCGCCGTATACATCGGCCCGAGCTTGTTGGAATTAATTGCTTGGGCCAATTAACGCGCTCGCGGGGACTCTATAGCCAGAGAGAGAGAGAGCTGCCTCTCCGCAGAGAGCAAAAAGCGAGAGAGAGAGAGAGAGAGGAGAGCTGCCTCTTCTTCTCTCCTTACTCTCGGCGGAACGACGCGCGCGGAGATGAGCCCGCAATCTGTACGGGAGATAACTCGGATAAATAAACACAACTTTACGCGCATTGTTTTGCCCATTAGCCGGCGCTTCTTATTCAGCTTTCGCTCTCTCTCTCTCTCTCTCTCTCTCTCGCCATTCAACGAAATCAAAGCGCATTCAACGAGCGGCGCGGCCAACGTGAATAGGACATTTTTACGCTTGCGCAACCCTGTCTTATTAACGGGAGTGCATACCGAGTGATGGCTCGACCGGAGGCTCGATGAATCGAGAGACTACGAAATTAGTTAACGTTTATTGGAAATTATTGCAATTACCGTATCGGAGCTCCGATTCCCCCCTGCATTCCTTTATTTCGTACGTATTTGCACTTTATCGCAGCGGTCTCTTTCCAATTCTCACCGGTCGAACGTGAAAAACTTTCCCATTCAACCTGCTCCTCTCCCTCCGAGTCTTTCGTGCAACGAAATCCGCAAAAACTAGCCGCCTCATTCGATTCATGAACAGGCTCCAGGTGAGAAGGCGCTAATGCATGCATTCTCACTTTGTTTTCTGCGACGCTTAAATTAGCCTTTAACTTGAAGTTTAAACAAATTTTAAAACGGCGGATAATAACGCAATTTTCAGTTTTTATTATATTGAAACGCCTCAATTTTCATGCCGAGTTAACTGAATTTTGCTGGATTTTTATGGAAAATCAACTGAATTTCCGTGCAAAAATCATGATGTAATCCACCTGATTTCAGTTGGAATCTACATTGATTTTGCCTGGAAATCCGTACGGAAATCAGGCACATTTCTCTTATGCATAAGAAAAAGTTAAATTTGAATCGAATTAACGCGTTAAACTCGCATTTAGAATTGAATGTAACAAAAGTACTTGCTATACCTAATAACAAAAGATTAGATCCAAACAAATAGAAAAGTTGACGAAATTATTACTGCCCACTTTTTAAACTTTTTCAAATTAGCTGCTTACATAAATATTTATCACTCTAAACAATTATTTCATTCGCACAAATCGCTGATGACTTAAATACTTTCTTCATCGTTTACAAGAGATTATTTAAAGCACGTTTTGGAAGATGACTCTACTAAGCTGCTTCGCGTGGCATTAATTTTTCTTTCAAAGATAGGAATATCGTTACGATTATCATAATAATTTATAGTTCACTCTGAAAACTTACGAAACTCGCGTGAGAAAAAGGCCTATTGAGCTTCAACGAAAACTCCAACTGCCGTTGCAAATGAATACTTAATTTTAATTCTCTCTTTTCCGGGTGCATAATAATCTAGAAATCGATGAATTTTCGAAAAATGTACTGAACGAACACTACCGGCAGGTAAGCCCTAAAAATCTTTCTTCCGTCGGTCCTATAACGTTTAGTTCTCTGACTTTTTTTTCTCAAATATAATTTTGGCCTTTCCATCGTCCATTTTTAAGACCGTGTCTATAGAATTTTGTGCCAAAAAATAATAAATTAATTAATTAAACAAATTATACTTGAGAAAGGGGTGAAGTTAATAGATTTTATTTAACCTAAATAAAATTTTGATTACAATTAAAGAAATTACACTGAAGAAATTGAAGAAATTACAGAAACTACATCACAGTTTTAGCAATGAAATTTTCTACCACGTCCGGACAATAATGCGCATCAGTCAACCTGTACTTTCGGAAATAGTACTACCACGATTGCAGAAATACTTCTAAATGTTCTTCTTGATTAGTAGTCTACGAATTCAAATATGTATGAGATGCAAAATAAACCGACTATTTAATTGGTTAAACATGACACTATAAAATTAAGAGACAAACATCAATAATATAATTGTCAACAAACATTTTTCTTAATTGGTACTTGACACCAAACAATAAAGTCAATTCCAGAAAAAGATTAAAAAGTTGTTCATTAACATTATTTGAAATTATTTCAATAGTTCATAATTTGATCGCAAGATTTTTTCATTAAATCTTACCGTCAACATTAAACCGTTTTTATAACGCTGAGTTACAATGATTTTTACGATTTTTCTTTGAAAATTGTTAAATTAAAAATTGCCACACATTAAATTTTATTAACGAAGCATAAATAATTTCAATTAGCAATGCACGTTTTGTAAGATAGAAAAATCCGCACAAAAAGTATTAAAATGCCTAGTTAATTTTGTTCAGTGAAATTAATAAATCAGTTGGTAATTATATTTATAAAACTCGCTTTCGGTGAATAAGTTGAATGTTTTTTTTCTCTCAGAGTACTGGTTATTTAACGGAGTAGCAAAAAAGACTATTCCTTTCTCCAATAAGCTACACCTCGCGAGATATTAATTGGAGTCTTGCTGAATTGGTTATTAGAGCTAACCGAGCCTCGAACGTCTTAATTTTCCTTCGCAAATTTTATGTTCGATCATTAAGTGGCTTCTCTTTGGAACCGGCTTCTCTCTCCTGCGACTTTACAGCACTCGTTCTGTCGGTCTTTCCTCTGTATCTCGCTTTCTAATTTCCTCGTTGTATTTTATTATGTCTCTTCCCTTTGGCTGCTCACTCGCTCTTATCCATAATTCATACGGACAATTAATTTTTTCTCCACTTAAATAAACCATTAATAAATCTTAATTATACCTTCCGAAATTGTTTACCCTATACTTCTTTCGTCCTTTATTTACATTTTATTTTGATAAATATCAAAAGGAAACCAGGAGCTGAACAATTGCATTCCGTAAAAATAATAATAAAATTTCATTCCTCCGATAAACAAATGCATCCTTTTATGTACTTATTTTCAAATAATAAAATGAAAATGTACTTTGCTATTGCTAGCGTCCTCTAGGTACTTTGTCAACTGTTATTTTAGTTCACGCAACCTTCGGTCGGTAAAAACGCTACATTGGAAATGTGCATCATGCTGCGTCGGCCAGAAACTCGCATCGAGAATCGAGGAATCTACATTTCGGACAGCGATTAATATTCAAAATAGAAAAGGTGGAGAAGAAGTAAAACAAGCGAAATTAAAACGCAAATTGTATTGTTGTGGGAAATTTATTCCTTCTTTATATGTACAAAATAGGTGTACACACTTATCATTCATTCAAACTAATTTTTTATTTTATTACTTCACTTATATGACACATCTATCGTCGTATCACTTTTCTGTTATGTTCAAAATGAAATAATTAAGAGAAGAATTGAATTACATTATATAAAAAAATAGACAGATTTTAAAGCCAGATTTATATTACAACAGTCTGATGACACTAACACAGGTGCAAGTAGTCTTTTCTTTGTCACACACTTTTTTACTAGTATTAGCTATCTCTACCAATCGTCCTCTTGGAAAACAAATTCAAGTTATTCACGACAGCCTTAAGTTTGTATTTGGCATTACACGAAAAATCGTCATTCATACCAGAGTCATCGTTGAAAATGCGAAAACAGTTTAAAAAAAAAGTCTTTATACACTTTTAAAATAAATCACTCTTTGCGCGCAACTGTCAAAAAGTTAATTTCTGTATGAGAAATATTCAATTTAGAAAAAAAAATACTATCAAAACTAACATCAAACTATATAGGAAAAGATGCTAATTAAAAAAAATATCTTCCATTCGTAAAATCTGCATACATAAAAGCTTTTTATGCATTTATAACAAAAAAGTATCTTTTAGTTTACACGCTCAAACTAAATATTCAGATGACTTTGAAACTAGCAACTAATTTATCAAGTTAAAAATTCTATAAGCTTTTAAGCTACCATTAGAAAAAAATTGTTTAGATAAAAGAGTTACGAGCTTCAGAATCGTTCGTGTTACGTGCCGCAAATAATAATGATCCTGCATCAATCTTCATAGTAGAGCGCTCGTCGGTCGTTAAGTGATGATAAAACGATACTGATTTCGCAAAATGCTGATGATAATAATGAACTTACAGTAATAGCCTAACCTACAAGTGGTCTTCCGTGATTTTTCGAGTCAACTCGGAGACTTATCAATATTTCTTTTATTGATTCTGGATCTGATTTTGATTCTTGTTGACTTGGTTTTTGTTTTTAGTCGCTGCTGCTAATTTATTTTTTTTCTTTTTAGGCTCATCATCTTCCTCCTCTTCGTCTTCCGGATCCTACGTTGCATATAAAAAATACAACCGTTTTAATTCAATCTGTTAAGCTCAAAGCCTCTATTATATATTAGATAGCATAATAATACAATCTAATGATCGCAACAATATTGATTTTCCTAAAAATATTCTTAATTATTAATAGGCACAACGCCAAGATGAAAAGGAAGTTAACAATACAGAAATATTTGCGTTGTTTTGTTATAACAATTTATTTAAAAAAAATTCACGTCTGTGCATAAGTAGTTACACAAAATTACAAAAATGGGCTTTTTAAAGTGCAGAAAACTCGAAATTAGTTAACATTCTTGAAATGTATTATTAAAATACTGATAAATAACGAACAAGAAATAGGCTGAGTTAAAAATTTAATTATTTATAAATTAAAGTCTAAATCACTTGTCTACCCCTTCGTCAATCTTAGAGCGTTTGGTGCCATTTTTTTTTAATTCTGTAGACAGTTTTCTTTTCTTTTCTGGCTCCTGAAAGTTTCATCAACAATGTATACAACTCTAATCTTATCTTATTTGCACTATAGCAGCTACTAATTGATCTTAATTATTTCATAAATATTTCATGAGCTAATTAAGGATACAGAAAAGTATTTCAAGCCCTGTACGTACTATGCATCAAAATCAAATATATACCTTTTCATCATCTTCATCATCCATATTGTCAACCTCAACTTCCTCGTCCTCCATGTCTTCAAATTCATCGATTTGCGTAGCTGTTGAAGATTTATAATATCAATAATAATAAAAACATTTTCCTTATACTAAGTTGCAGATTAAAAATCAACATACCGAGGAGATTGTGACCAACTATGTGAACTGGGCCACTTCCTTTGATTAGTGAGAAAGTTACTGGGGGATCTGGAAAACTCAGGTCCAGCATGACCTGTGGAGTTTTTCCAATTTCCAAAATGGCAATAGGAATTTTGATGGGTCCTTTCAATCCCATAGCTTCTACTTGAACTACATTTATTTCTCCAGGCTTAGCTTCTGCTCCCACCAGTGCCTAAAACAAACATAAATTTTTAGTCTAAAATAAGAATTTTTACATTTAATTGTTAATTAAGCAAAAGTATTTTGAATTATTTTCAGCACATTTGGCTAACAGAAAATATTAAAAATGAGCTTTTATTTTAACTCCATGTAAAGCACACCTTTAGATGCAATTTTAAATAAAAACTTTCTTTTATTTCTTACACTAAACATATATAAACATATTTAGTTAAAAACGTGGTTCATGCATAACCAATGCTTAACTTTTTAAAAATAATTTTTTTTTTTTAATAACTAAAGCTATAGAACAAATAAATTGTTAGTTTTTTTATTAATCATTTTTAATAAACTGTATTATACATATTACTTGCGTATTTACAGTTTGCTAATTACTAAGCAAAAGACGGGCATTACTGCTTCTCGTACACTAGTGTAGGTGTGTATCACGCACAACACAGCCATATTTACGTATATATAATAAGGAAAGGACGCTCCCGAACTAACGAACTTTCCAGGATATTTAATCAAGACTAGACGCTAAGAGAGACTTTTTTTGCTATTCACCATTTTAATGATAAGTTTCTGATCGACACCAAAGTGTTGATTGCTGTCGGAATCGTCATTCTTAGGCTCAGAGTCCCAGACCTCGCTGGCTTTCTCGCCTTCCAACGTGATTCCTGCAATGGATGAAAAATGACATTAGTCTCCATGCTAAAGACCGCACTCTTCCAAACGCCCAAAGCAGCCTCTAAGCTGCGGAGTTAAAAAATCCGAATGCGCCGTCGAAAATTAAAACAAAAATCCTGCACGTTCGAACGCGCAATGGCCGCGGCAACGTTTCTAAGCCGGCGTCGCGTCGGAATCTTCCCTGACATATCGACGCGTAAGTAATCCTCGACTCGCGAAAATTCGCATGCAGTGATGAAGCCAAGGATCTAAAGAATCTTACTCACCGTAAAGGTATTCCTCTGCCATGGCGATCGACTCGATTTACTTGGATTCAATAACTGATGGGAAACTCGTGCACACAGCTACCCTGCTAAGAACGGAGTGAGATACCAGCGAGCGAATGCAAAGAAGCAAGCCGCGGAGTAGGCGACGCCACGCGCGCCGTAGTCGGCGCTGCCAGCGTCGAATTGGCGCGCACGTGCTACACTCGCGCCATCGGAATTCGGATAGCGAAGAGCGAACTGCTGCACAGTGCGCAGACGCGAGCTTCAAGATTACAAATCTTTCGCTCGAATTTTTCTTTGCTTTTTGCACATTTTGTACTAATATTTTATGCTTTTGCAAGGACTTTCGTGCAACGAACTTGCGCTTTCTTTAATTCCTACCAAGATTAAAATATTTATTTTTCAAATCTCCTCGTTCGCTAAAACTATCGTTTTCGAGGTTAGGAAAATGCCGCTTATTTTATTGAAAAATGTCCATGTGCACACTTAGCAGAGCTTTCAAAAAAGAAGCACATCTTTCTTTTGTTTAGGATTTTGCAGCAATTGTTCAATAAATCGATATTCGATAAATCAACTGGTTGAATTAATTAGAAAGAAATTTATTTGATAGGGCCGGCCCTGGGCTGTGTTTATATATGCACAGTAAGCATAAAGAGCGCGTTTCTAAGAAAAAATAAAGGTGAAAAAGGGGGTGGGCTTAGAAGAATCGACGAGCCAGCACACAGTGCATGCAGGTCCGTGCACTCGGACGCAGCGAAAAAGCCAAGTTTTTTTTTTTTCGGGTACTAGCTGTACAAACTTTCTAAAAAAGAAACACCAACATAGGCTCGAGAAAGTAGTGTGCGCGTGATGCACAATCTTGATCGCAGGCGACAAAACATCGCTGCAGGGATGAGCTGAGAGGAATTTCCGAAGCGCCGCTCGTCGACGAATTAATTGGCCATTTTGAAGCGAAAACAGAGAGGATGCAATCTTGCATTCCAAGAGGAAAAAAATCGATCCGACGTCGTCTGGTATCCACGTGTGTCATGCTTTAGCTCGCCTAAGCAGATTTTCTTTCCCCTCCTCTCTCGCTCTCTCCTTCCGTCAAAAGAATTCCTACCTGTGCCTAGAGAGAAGGAACCCCTGAAAAGCACCTCGTGCCCAGAAAATCGCCTGGCACAACTTTCCCACAGCGACGCCTAATTTATGCCTTGTTTTAGTTAGTAACAAGAATAATACGAAACGACGGAGTAACAAATGACCGAGGTATGTAAAAAGATCTGTGTCATTATCGCATAACTTTTCGTGACTGAAACTATTGTTTGTTTATCATTGACGATATATTCCGTTGGTTTTGCTTTGCATATGCCAAAGCATTGAATTTTTTTTTTTGTAGTAGACAGTGTCAAATAAACTATTATTTATAAAAAGTACACAAGCATTTAATTTGAAAATTGAATCGCGTTTAACAAAATAAAATCACAAGATTTATTGTTGCTTTAACTTAAATCAAGCAGTCATTCTAACCAATAAACATCTGACTATAGTTATATGTGATTAACTGTAATTATAAATATTAAAATGAGATTTCAACTGCATTTATTGTAGAATTAAATATCTTTAATTTATCAAAATTAAATAAAATTACAGTATCAAATAATTAAATATTGTTGCTGTATACTATGCTAATCTATATATAAAAAAAAAAATTTTTTTTTGTTTAAAGGTTGTAAGCAAGAGTTCCTAAAATATTAATTAGAATTAAAAGAAGAATTAAGTAAAATATTTCACAATGGATGACGATGAAGATTGGGATGTTCCTCTTGTAAAAAGTTCTTCAAAACCTGCTACACAATCAAACAGTAGCCCCTCCTCAACTCCTCAACAAACATTAAAAATCACAGATGGCTTCAAATACAGTTACGAAGCACTTTCGAGCCCTGCAAATATTGAAGATTGGGTAGAACCACCAAGTTATGGAGGATACGGAGGGAGTAGACGTTCTAATGGATATTCTCAAAACTCATTTAGTAAAGATAATAACAGGTCATTTAGAAATAATAGAAATGATAGAAATGATAGAAATGATAATAATAGAGGGTATAATATAACATTTATTTCAATCTTTATAAATTTCTGATGCAATTTACCTTGAGTACTAATTCTTTTTAAATAAATTTATTACAGCTCCAATTCATTCAATCGCCAAGACAGCTTTTCAGATAATTCAGATAACTTTGGAACACCAAAATCAAGTCGTTTTGGAAATAGATCTAAGCCAAATCCACCTCCAGCAGAGGATTGGGATGCTCCAGACACTTCCAGTAATAATGCAAATGACTCTTGGAATCAGCTTGTAAATGCTTCCTCCGGAAATACATCTGTTGCAGATGAAAATTGGGATGATGACGAAAATGCTGCAAATCAAAGTTCAAGTGCAGCTGATATACCTATTTTCAATCCAAGTTCTGCAAGTCAAAGCTCAAGTGCTGCTGATACATCTACTTTCAATCCAAAGGCTGCAAGGCAAAAAGATGATATAAATGGTTTTTCTAAAAATGTACAACAAGAGAAAGAAAATTGGAATAAGCCATATAAATCTTTTAGAAATAACAAACCTCCACCTTCACAACCAACTATACATACAAATACTGCTGTTGAAGAAGAAAATTGGGATGACGAACCAGATGAAACATCTAAAATATCTACACCTGAAGTAGATATTCCTATTTTTAGGCCTAATTCATCTTTATCTATGCAAGACTCAAAATCAAATAATTTTGATAATAACACGGAAGAAAGTTGGGATAAAGTACCAGCACAATCTTCTATGCAAGTCTCAAAGTCAAATAATTCTGTTAATAACATGAAAGAAAATTGGGATAAAGCACCAGTTACAAATACTGCTCATGAAGAAGAAAATTGGGATGATGAACCAAATGAAACATCTAAAACATCTACACCTGAAGCAGATATTCCCATTTTTAGGCCTAGTAATTCAGCTTCATCTATGGAAGTTTCAAAGTCAAATAATTCTGTTAATAACATGGAACAAAGTTGGGATGAAGTATCAACACAATCTTCTATGCAAGTCTCTACGTCAAATAATTCTGTTCATAACATGGAAGAAAGTTGGGATGAGGAACCAGCAGAATCTTCTGCAAAGACTTCAGGAAATGGATTGGCAGATGACATTCCCTTGTTTAGACCAAGTTCTTCGAATGGACAATCAGGGTCTATTAGTCCGATCAACAAAAAATATGAAAACAATGACCATTCAAATAAATTTACACATTCTATAGGTTTTGGAGATTCAAATGATCGATTCGACCGAGAACCTTTTCAACGACATTCCCGTGGTAATAGGTTGGTATTTTCAATTGAATATTTTGAAAATTAATGAAAAAAATAATCACCGATATATTGAATTTCAGACATGCTCCTTATGATAGAGGTGGCAGAGGCGGAAGGGGTGGCAGAGGAGGTAGAGGAGGCAGAGGAGGTAGAGGAGGTAGAGACGGTTGGGACAGCAGAGACGGTAGAGACGGTAGAGACGGTAGAGACAACAGAGACGGTAGAGACGGTAGAGACAACAGAGACGGTAGAGACGGCAGAAATGGTAGAGATGGTAGAGATGGTTACCAACCATATTCACGTGATAATTCAAGAAATTGGGGGGATCGAGGACATCGACCTTATCATAAAAATTCTTACAACAGGGATAGAAACAATGATAGATCCTTCCAGCCGTTTTCTAATTCTAATGATTCTGCTGCTCAAGAAGATAACTGGAATTCTCCAATTGATTTTCAGCAGAAATCTGTAGAAGAAAAAAGTGGCCCTCCTACAGAGTTTGTTGCTCCTCCTGTGGTAAGTTGCAGTGTAAATTTCTATTGTATTTTTACTTCTCTTGAATTAGTCTATTAATATTAAAAGTTTATTTTAATTATAGGATACTGCAGATGATAACATTCAGCATGAAGAATCATGGGATTAACTTACAAATAGCTAATCATGCAAGTGCCTAAAACTTCTTATTGCACAGCAAGTTGAACTAATTGCTATGCATAAGATGTGTCATAGTTTACTAAAAATATTCTTAAATTTTATATGAAGCATTCAACAGAATATCCAAAGATGATTAATTTTTGTTTATAAAAAGTAACACTTGAATATATGAACTAAATGTAATTAAAGAAATATTTTTAAAATTTGTTAGTTCTTGCACATTATTTCTTAAATTTTTTATAGAATCTATTATTTGGTAAAAAAGATCGTAAAAGATTATTACTATTTCTGAAATATTATATTAGAAAAAATTACTGAAAGAAATAAAAATATTTTTCTTAGATATTTTATAGATAATAGGTATATTTACACATTGTACCAAAAACATTATTTTTTTCAGCTATACAAAATAAAAACTGCCATACAGAAATGTAATAATATATGATGTACATTTTATGAGGAAGACTATTAATGCAAATGTGAAACAAATACTTCCATAACTGGTTGTGTTTACATTGGTTGATTGTATGATGAAATGAAACAATAAAAAGCTTTATCTGCTAATTTTGAAGTTAACAGTTTTACATACATATAGTTTGATATGTTTTAAAATATTATAACTGATGTACATTTACTGCAGAGAAATGCAAAAATACATGTGTTGACCTTTTTTCATATCTACAATTCCTTTTTTTAACAATCACATCACACGACACACTTGTGTACATTCACTCGCACCATTGCTATAAGCAATTTATGTATAAGTACCACAAAACAGATTACACAATGCCTCCTACTTTTGTAAAGTTTCTCACGTTTTTCAATCTGTTCATTCCTTAAAATTTCACTTTAAATTTCAATTCTTGGTCGATATTGTAACCTTAGTGGAGGATCCCTAAACCTCCATCTTGTAACATATACGAATTTTAGTGTATGATCCTTACCCAATAATTCATTATTACAAAGTATATCAATCTGAAAAAAGTAAATTTTAAAAAAAATATTCAAAAATAATATTAATTACAAGTTTACTTTGAAAATTATTAATTACACTTACATCACGATATTTTTCCATGCCATTTAAAACTTTTTTGGCTATGAATTTTTTTAAATGTGTTATAGTAGCTTGTGCAGAGCATCTTATAAATCCTCTCTTCAGCGTTTTTAAACTAGAATTGACACATTCCAGACATACGTTTACCTATAACAAAAATTATTTTTATAAAATATTTAATTATATGGGGAAATAGATTTTTAAAAATTAATGTTATAAATTTACCTGTTCATCGGTTCTGTGGTAATCTGATTCAGCATGTGCATCTGCACTTGCTTTTTCATCTTCCACATCCCCAGGATTTGGCAAAATATCTTTTGGATATGGCAGGCCCCTAGATCTATAAAACTCTCTTTCCCGTTTAGTTTCATCTGGAACAAAAATTAATGTTCATTTAATTAAGTCCACCACTATAGGTACTTTTAATTTGCTTACTTTCTTGAAGATCAGGAACTAATTTATAAACGATATCCTGCATGGTCCGATCAAAACTAATATATTGAAGAGGATGCGATTGATGAATTACAATTTGACACTGTGGACACGTATTCTTTTCATCCAAATGTTTTACCAAGCAACTTTTACAAAAAGTATGCAGGCATTCTGTTACTGTAGTGGCATCTATAAGATATCCTCGACATATTTTACAAGTTATGTGACTATTAAGAGTTTTTAATTTTATTCTTCGCTCCATGCTGAAAACTTGCTTATAACCTTTCCACTTTATACATTAACCTCAACCAACCTACATAAAGCTTTCAAAGAATATTCTCTATATTGCAACAAAATTTTGCTCATTTAGTAAACATTTTTTAAATAAATAGTAACAAATTTGTTAACAATATACACTTATAAAACAGCATTTCACAGCTGTATTCGTTTCTTGAAGCTTCATTACTTGGCTTTCAAGTATAAAACTTGCTCTTCATTGTTCTGAATCTTTTCAAGCTGTAAAGTAACTTGCTCATTGCATTAAAATTTTAGAACAGTTTTCAGATGTATTAAAACGTATTACAAAGACGAGGAAAAAGTTGAATAAACTATAAACTTATGACTCGCGACTTAACCTCAATTCGGAAGAAAAGCCTGATTTTCAGAAATTTTAACTAGTTTCACAAACTAAACGCGTTTAATTTATTTTTCGTATTTGAAGTAACGATGGTAAATAGCTTGTGCAGTCGATTTGGAAAAATTATAAAAAGAAAATGTTTGAACCAAAGTAAAAGTGTCAACTAAACGGTGCATATATACGTTAGAGTGCTTGGCTGACGACAACACTGATTGACGTAAGCAGTAAGCAAAGAACATCCTATCATCAAGCCATCAGCAGGGGCTTTATTGAAGTTTTCGATATACCTATCTATTACCAATATTTTCGATGTATCGAAAAAATTTAGTTTAAAATTAAAAAAAAAAATTTTTTTTTTTAAACAGGCTATTAGTTCTATATATCTGTGTAAAGTTCTTTTTTTTCATTTTATTCTTTTTCTCGTTTTCCTGAGCGAAACGAGGGTGAAAAGGTAACACGAGATTAAAATCACGAACAGTATATATTTTTTGATACGACGTGTACAAAGCTTGATTTAGCGTATGAATTTTTATTCAAGCGTGCGCAAAATCGAGCTTTGCGTGCGAAGTATCAAAAAAATTATTTAAATCGTGGAGTAACAAGATTAAATTACTTAAGAATTCAGATAGAGATTTGTGCGAGCAATTTTTATCCGTTTTCAATGGGTCGCCGTTTATTTCAACAATTTACTGTAGATGCTTATGTTAAAATTAAAAGAGACAGAATTAATTGATGTAATATTATTTACATCAAAAAGAATTAAGAGCTAAATCGTATTAAGTACTTATGGATTATGTTCAATCAATGGCAAATAATAATTCATACAATTATCAATTGGGTAAAATTATTTTCTTCCCTCTACTTTTATTGGTTCCCCTCATATAACATTACAATTACATTATGTTCTAATAGAAATACTTAGAATACATAGTAATCCTGCAGAGGAAATTTAATTCCTGTTCGTTATGATATAAATATTATGATATAAAAGTATCAAGATGCAAATGTCTATTACGAGAATCGAAGGAAAGCCAGATTTATTTATTTTAAAAATTCTTTTTAATTTTAAAAATTTAGTAAAAGAGGAAAAAAAATAAGCGGTCGATCATTGAAAATGACGGATTATTCATATATAGCTATGAAAAAAATGTTACTTTTAACAAATGATAATTTGGAAGTTTTGATTAACTATGCAAGGCCTAAAAGAAATGGAGTTCAACGACTTTATTTGACACTCGTTTGCTTTCTTAATTCTAAATTTCGCTTTTTTAATTTTGAATTTAAACAAATTGCATTTTTACCATTTTGTAAAATTTGGATTATTTAACTTTGAAATTTGTATTTATTGTTAAAGAAGAGTTTATAAATTGGTCCCGTAGTAATAGTAGTAAAATATATTTTTATTAAAACAGAAGTTAGATTGCCATGTCGCAATACAGTAGAAATGCTTACAAAATTGGTTCCGTTATAAAGTAGTTCCGTGGTTCCAGCTGTACGTTCTTTTTGATCTTATTCTGTGCGCGATTCAAATCTTAATCTTTAAACCATCTTGATAATCTTACAAAATTCTTGAATTTTTTGCGCTTGAGTTTTATATTTTATCTAAACCAACCAGAACTAATGAATGGTGGAACAAATGACGAAATGTATATTTATTTACTAATAAACGAACTCAAAGTTCTTAATACAAAATTAAAAACAAAGTAAAATTTTTAATTTTTACTATTTTCATAATTTAATCTAACAAATCTAACAAATAATAGAAATCATACTGTTCTTGGGATATACTTGAGGTAATCACTTTATCATTAACATTAACATTAGTCTTAGGATTACTTATGCTAAGAGGTTTACAAGCTTCTATCAAATTTCTTAAGTCTTCGACAGTCAGGTAACTACATATTTTTTCATTACAAATACATGGTAACAACTGGTGAAAGTTGTTAAAAAGAAAATGGAAAATTTTATTGTCTTGTTCAAGCAATTCTTTTCTTTCCATACCCTTTCTGAAATTATTTTCTATCATACTAGCGTATATTGGAAATTTTGTTTTATAGTCATTTGATTTTAAAATCTGCATTATATTTTCATTTTTCAAATATATTGCTAATGAACTTGTCTCTTTTACCAAGAAATCATAAAATGAAATGATAGTATTATTAATTTTCTCATTCTTCATGCTTGCTATTTCTTCCTCACAGACAAGCTGAAAATCACTTATTTTATCATTGGTAGTTATTGATTCTAAATTTTTTTCACTCACGTATAAATTTGCAGTTTTCATTTTAACTACATGGTGTTCAAGAGCCTCAACAGTTACTTTAAACGAATGGGCAAGAGGATGAGGATTAAGATCCTCATCGTAATATAACTCATCTTCGAGGCACTTATAGAATACACGTAATGCGTGCTTCGCAGCATTAAGAGGTGTACGATTATTACTATCCATAATATTTATATCAGCACCAAATTTCAAGAGAGACTCAATAATTTCCGGATAACCACGTTGAGCACCCCGGTGCAGTGGTGTGTTGTTAATTTCATCTTTAATATCAACTTTGGCACCGAATTCTAGCAATACTTTTACAACCTCCTTATTACCATACCGAGTTGCAATGTTCAGTGCAGTGATTCCATCCTTTTGCTTAGCATTTACATTAGCTCCGTTTTTCAAAAGCAATAGGCTAATTTCTTCATTTACTCTTTCAGCAGAAAGATGAAGTGGTGTCTCATTTTCTAAATTTTTAGAGTTAACATTTGCATTACATTCCAAAAGAGCTTTAACAAGTTTTGCATATCCTTTTGCAACAGCAGCATGAAGTGTTGTTACACCATTTTTAGTTTGAGCATTTACATTAGCACCTTTACTTAGAAGCAGTTTAGCAATTTCTGCTTTAATATCAGAATCTTCATTAGAATGAAATCTGGAAAAAACTTCACTTTCATTTAAAGCAGTAAAATGCAATGCTGTTCTTCCATTTTTATCACTAGCGTTAATATCAGCATCATATTGCAAAAGAGCTTCAACGATTTCTATGCATTCCTTCTGAACAGCAATATTCAATAGCTTAGGACTATCTTTTATATTAGCTCTATTAGTTAAAAGTAACTTGGTAATTTTTAAATCAGCGCTCTCAATAGCATAAAATATTGGAGTTTTTCCAGCTTTATCTTGAGCATTTATATCAGCTCCATAGCTTATCAACAATTTAGCTACTTCTTCCTGTTTGTTTTTGGCTGCACTATGTAAAGGTATAAAATCGTTTTCAAATGTTAAATTAACATCAGCATTGTACTTTAATAGGTCTTCAACAATTTTTAAATAGCCTTTTTCAACAGCAGCTTGTAGTAACATAGGATTATTTGCATCTTCTGGGTTAACAGAAAAACCACATTGTAAAAGAGCCTCAACAATCTTTTTATACTGTTCCCCATAGCCGTGCACTGCAATTTTAAGAGAGTTTCTGTTACTTTTATTATTAATATCAGGACAATATTTTAAAATATCCTCAACGATTGTTAAATATCCTTTTTCAACAGCGAGGTATAGTATGGTTTTGCCATCTTTATCCTGATTATCAACTTCAGCTCCATGTTGTAAGAGCAGATTTACAACTGTTTTATGTCTATTATTGGTAGCAATATAAAGTGGCGTTAAGTTACCCTTTGTGATAGCATTAATATCAGCACCTCTATCCAAGAGTAGTTTCACAGTTTCTTCGTTATTTAGTTCAGAAGCAAAATGTAGTGGGGTATATCCTTCGTTCAATGTTAAAGAATCGATGCAAGCACCATGGTTTAGAAGATCTTCGGCAATACTTATATATCCTTTCTCAGCAGCAATATGAAGAGGGGTTATACTATCTTCCCCTTCAATATCAACATTAGCACCTCTACTTAAAAGCAACGAAATAATTTCTTTACTACCTCTTTCAACAGCAAACTGTAGTGGTGTACCTTTTTTCCATCTTGAAGTACCCATAAAATTAACATAAGCTCCACGTTTTAAAAGATGCTCAACAGTTTGCAAACATTCTATCTCAACTGCAAAATGAAGTGGACTTGTACCATGATTGTCTCTGGCATTAATATCAGCTTTATGCTTCAAAAGTAATTCAGTAACTTCCGTTTTCCTCCTTTCAATTGCATTGTGAAGTGGAGTTCTACCACATTGATTTTTAGCATCAACATTAGCACCTTTGTCTAGAATCATCTTAACAATTTCTATGTCACCATTTATAGCAGCAAAATGAAGAGGAGAATCAGAAGGGTGCTTACTTTTTTTGTTAACTCTAGCACCGCTTGTTAAAAGTAGTTTAGTAACTGCTACATGTTCATTCTTAAGAGCTTTACAAAGTAAAACAAATCCTCCTGCCCATGCTTGTGAGTAAGACAGTCCATAAGAATTGATTATCTTCCTTGTTATTTCTACACTTCCACCATTAACTGCATTAAGCATACTGATGTTTACATCCTGATAATCTAGCATTTTCCTTAAATTAATATAATCATAAATAAATGATATATTATCCACAGTATCTAATATAAGTCAAACTAGTTTAAACATAATATTTTTATTATCTTACAATGTTTTTGTAATAAATTCAGGCGTTTACCGTACACTCTCCTTTACTTAAATATCTATAGAATGAAACGGTAAACTTGTAGCTGTGAGGTGAAGGATAAACTAGAG
>UCOM01001400.1:0-42212 GCA_900474385.1 Ormyrus pomaceus
CACGTCCAGGAGAATGGACTTTCTCTTGCGAAGCAGCCGCCCAGGACCGCATAGACGACGCCAGGCAAAAACAAGCGCAAAATATTGCACACCCGAGAACCAAGGACCCGCCAAGCTTACGAGTCGGAGAGCTCGTACTCATAAGGAATTTCGCTCTTTCGAACGCCGCGGAAGGCTTTAATGCACGGCTCGCTCCGCGCTGGACAGGGCCTTACGCCGTAATCGAAAAATGCAGTCCCGACGTCTACATAGTGGAAAGGCCTGGCCAAGGAAATATTAAACTCCACGTCAGCGCCCTGAGGAGGATTCCTCAGTCATTAAACGAGACAGCAGCCGCTGTTTCTACAAACAAATTCCCGGAGATCGAAGAAGCTCGAGCAGACGAACCCGAAGACAGCGCTCCGCCCGAGCAACCTTCTGCCTTCGACGCGGTTACATCCGACGGTGGCGCGCAGTTGCCACCAAACCACCCTGCCGTCCGCCACGCAGATTTCAACGCGATAGCGCCCCCTCCACGCAAACGGGGGCGACCTACGAGAAGCGAGGCAGCGCGACGCGCAGACGAACCGCAACAACCTGTCGCTCAACACGCGTACAATCTTCGCTCAAGGAAGTAGACGGAGTCATCTATTATTTCAAAATAAATCATTTTCAAGATGAGCGAGAAGAGAAGACCACGAGGAGGCCGGGAGGCTAAAGTGCGCCTCGCACTAGGTATGTGCAAGCTGGCCCATCGGCGTGGAGACGCTGAGATGAAGAAGCGTGCGTTGGAGACAATCTGCTGGATCTATGAAGTAGACCCTACCACTCTCACAGGACAATGCCTCGGAACGAGAAACAGGGGTCGACCAGAACTTCAGGTTCCAGCCCAAATGGATATGGATAATCCATTGCCAACTCCGACGGAGAGCACGCCTCCTCCTGAAGCTCCAGGAGACGACGATCAGCTGCAAATCGACGACTTGATGGACGACATCAACCGATTCTTGGACGAGGATCAAACAACCGTCAGCAAGTGATTGTGACCGTGAAACGGACTTTTCTAAGGACTTTTAAAGACTTTCAAATTTAGTGTTTATTTTTTTTATATCTAAAGTGATTTATATACTAAGCGTTTAATATTTTTATATTTAGTTATAAGTGCCAGTTTTTTTTTTGTATAACTTTCTAAATTATAAAGTGAACAAAAAATATTTTAAAATTGTTAAAGTGCGCGATAATCAAAATAGAAAAAAAAATATATATATATATGTTTGTAACAAAATTATTCTTATCTTTTTTTTAATAAAACGCGGTAGAGCTACACGTGTTAAACGAGATATATCTTTCTCTTTTGCATCGGTGGAAAAAGTCGCTGTTCCCGGGAGGAATTTGACGTGCGCGGAGAGAAGTCGCGAGAATTCGCTCGACGACTTTTTCCGCCGAAAAGATTTTGCACGCGGACGCTTCCGCCGAAATCCCGGGCGCCGGGACTTCCGCGGAAGCCGCTCGGCTCCGCGGCGCCGAAAATCCTCCGGCCAATCAGGAGGCCGGGAGCCTACCCCCAAGCGGGCGAAAATTGTGGGGGAGGCGCGGAGCGCTGCAGCGCGCTGCGCATTCGATCGCCGGACGATCACCGGAGCAGAGCTCCGACCCAGCTCCAGATCCAATCAAGGAGACGGTCCTCGCTGAGAGCCCCACTCGCTCACCGGCGAAAAGGACCGCCTCTACCCTCGCTCTGAGCGTAACCGCTCAGGAACCACAAGGTTCCACTTGAGCGGAAAAGGGCCTTGAACGGATTTTCGAGCTCTTTTTTTTCACGAGCTAACCGCGCGTCGCCTAACGACAGATTCATTTTGCTTTTATTTTTTTTATGTCGATAAACTTAAATTCTTTTTTTATTTACGCGGAGATTTAATACGTCGGCTCTACCGGAATCAAAATCTAATTTAACGTTTTTTTAAATTCTTTTTTAACCCGCCTGCTCCCTATTTGTACGGAGCCATACCCCGGGCTTCCGTCAAAAGATTCTGGCTTTTTTGTTAAATTACCACCACTAGTAAGTATTAATCTTCACTTATATTAAATTACACGTAGACAAAATGAAAATGTACAAATTGTAGAGACCAGTATCTTTTGATTGTGTAAAATGTCTTTATGATGAGCAGCTTTTATTTATTCCCCAAGATTGATATATTTGTTTAATTTGTGACGTTTGTCTTAATCGTTATGCTTACATTTAATTTGCTTGTGCATATGGCCGAATAATAAGGATATCTTTATAAATATTTATAGATGATGTTTGATACTTGGTAAGAATACATGATAAAATAATAAGAATAAAAACATGATAAATAACATCATACCGCCAAATTTACGTCTGTCAAAATAGAAAATCTGCAACTATATAAGGCGCATCGATTACTTTGAGCCAGTCCAATATCTCCAGTTCAAGTCTTAGCACTACAAGAGCAATTAATTAACAAGCATGATCAACTTCCAAGTACCTGAATTCCACCGTAATTTATTAATTTCTTAAGCTTACGCTGAGAAAAATAATTTTTATTCAAAAAAATACAAAATAGTGATTTTGAAAGCCGAGCAAGAAGTTTTTATCACTTAAACTTACTTTTTACTTTCAGATTTATCATCAAATTGTTATAATTGTATACTTATTTTTAGTTATTAAATAAAAATTGCTGATAAAATACTAACTTTTGGAATTCTAGCCACACGCAATTCGCCTGAAAATGCCGTCTTTCTTTTCTCCCGACAATGCATAACCCCATACGAGTGGTAATCCCAACATAATAATCGCGTGATTCCTTCATACGGCTGATTGCCAGTATTGTCTGTAACACCTCGGTACGAACAATGGACTTCAGTATTCTCATCTTGCTTCTTTCTTCTTTCGCTCAAACGCCCACTAGAGAGGGTAGCAGATTGTTAATTGCACAGTCTGTTTCCTTCGCAATATGTGAACTTTCTGTCTGTCGTGCTTTTCTGGGTCAATAGTCCCACCAGTAGCATTTTGTATATTTCACGCATATCGCATTATCTTGGATAAAGGGGAAAAAGGTCGACATTGGTTTGTTGATGTACGTAAGAATTGTACTCATTTTAATTATGCACAAGATAGCATAGCCCAATATATCTATATATGCTAAATTGTGCAAAATTCTTATGTGCATTAACAACAACACGTCAAAAGCTCATTTTTATATTATTGAATGTAAAAATTATAAACCTTTATAAATCCTTTTGTAGTAAACATTTTTATATCTGCAGATTATAGACAAACCGATTGAAAAAATGAAGTAAGTGCACGAAGAAAAAAGAGAACAATATATATCGTTATAGTAATGTTTTAATTCTTAAAGATTTCACTTGTTTTGCTCCATCTGCTTTTGCTTTCAATAAATCTGCAACAAAAGAATCGTTATTTAAAATGCTTAAAATCCCTTCACATTTCGCACTAACAATAAATATTTCTCTCATTCGCGCATACATATATTATCTTTTTTACGCAGCACCATAAAACCCATCCGAGACGAGAGTGCTTCTAATGTCTACTTCAAACTGTTAAACGAGTTTTCATTGTCGGAAAAAAGGAGCGAGCTTAATTAAAAATATGCGCGCGCGGCTCGTCACCCGTAAAAAAAAAAGGAAAAAATGATAACGACAAAAGGGAAACCGATAGCATCTTCCTGGTTATGCATATCGAGTTTATTTACCGAGTTGAAAGGACATTTATGCGATCGGCGCACTTGCATTTCTATGGCCGGCAGTTATGAGCTCGGCATAACTATCTCCAAACGGTTTATCATCGAGCGAGACGAAGCGCGCGACAGCCATTGAAATTACCTCGGCAGAAAAATCCGTATGCATACATCAGCTGGACTAATGCCTCCTCTAAATTGCGGGGTTATGTATGACGAGAATTAACTCCTTCGCAAGGGGGAAAAAAAAAAACGTTAATACTGATTGTGCTTGCGATGCAATTTTCATGCCACTCTAATGCCAACTTGCAATCTAAATAAACACGCAAAAAGAAATTTAGCTTTGAATATCATTTTGCTTTGTAAACTTTTAATCTCGAAAAGGTTGGTCAGAGTATTACTTTAATTAAAGTTTTCTTACGAAAAAGGATATTATTGGCGAGACCAAATTTAAAGGTCTAAAAATGACATGAAATACTAAAAACATTAACGGAATTTTTGTAAAAAGTAGTATTTCCAAGAAACTAACTGCTTGGAGTTTTTAAGAATTTTACAAGCTCGTATACGTTGATTTAAATACTTAATAAATTAATCATTCGCGAATTGTATATAAAATCCGGGAAAAATCGGTCTTCCAGCATCAGTGTCCGTTAGTTCCTAGCCAGCAGACACTAAAATTAGCAGCTACAACACAGCGAGCTCATTGCGAATCATAGCAGAGTAAAAGAAAGCAAGGCGCAGAAGGAGAGAGAGAGAGAGCGACGAGCTCCTCTGGAATTCCTGCGTGCTCCTTCGCTATCAAGCGCTTATCGCTCATTATACCGCGCAATTTATAAAGCAAAGAGCTCGAGCTGAGCTCGGCGAGGCGGTGGTAGTAGGGGAAGGACGGCTCGTGCGGCTGCGACAGTAAGAAAAGTGGCTTCTTTCGGGCTTTTCGCAAAAATGGGCTCGCGCGGCCGCGCGCCCAGCTCGCCGACGCGTAAAACCTGTTTCCGCGTCAGTCGCTTGATCAATCTTGTTAATTAACACTCGGGCCTCCGCGAGGCGGCCGCGAGGAATTTTCATCGCGGCTCATCCTTCATCCCCGCGGCGGCTGCGGCGGCGGCGGCGGCGGCGGCGGGCGCGAGGCAATACCGAGAGAGGCCTCGAATCTGGAGCGCCTTTGCAGATTTAATGGACGCGCCGGAGATTTACAGCGTTTTAACGGGCTTTCACAAGCCATACACTTCACGCTTTTCGAGCAAACGACGCCGTTTTGCTCGCGCTGCGTACGTATGCGCGTACACCTTGCGCGCAAGGAGATAATTCAAGCGCGTGATGTGGGAGAGAGAGGGGTTTAATGTCACTGCGGATGAGTTTCTACGCGAATAATCGGATTCGTGAACGCCGCTAATATCTTGGGGGCCCGAGTTATCCCGCGCGTAATTAACGGATGTGCTGGACATTGTGTGCGTTTTTCTCTATATGTAGGTATACCACCGTGAGTCTCTGGTTTGATGCGTGCCAGCGCTACTTTGACTCGCCGGTCTTATGTAAATGAGCGCGCTTTTCTTATTAAAAAGTTTACTTGTTAAAAAGTGCAACATTTCCGTTGGATAATGCCCTCGCAGGAAGTAAGATTGAAAATAAAGACAGGCAAAAAGCGATCATCGCTGAGATATATTTATTTTTCGCGCGCAATTCAAAAGCAGGATGCGCTTGTTAATTATTCGCTTTTGAATTTAATCGATCCCATAACTCTGCCCGGGCCGAATTGAATGAACTAATTATTTGAATATTCCCCGAGATCTTTAATTACTCCGAGGAATAAGGCGAGCTGGAACAATCAATCGCAACATTCTTGGGGCCGCGGCTTAACATTCCATTAGAGCTCCAAAAGCGGGAAGAAAGGAGGCCTGCGGAAGATAGGCATCTCCGAAGACGCATTAAAAGGACACTTGTTTTCAATTACTTGTGTCGATACACGTTACTTTGTCGGGGAGGAGAGTCAAGCGCGGCGAGCAAAAAGGCAATGCAGGCAGCTTACACAAGGCGGCTCTTGTCCGTTCGCTCGGAAAAGGGACAACAATGCTCGCGCGAATCGCGGCTTAATACCGTAAAGCGGAGAGCGGAGAGCCGGGGCTTTAATTGTGATTAGCCAATTGCTCGGCGAGCAAAGAGAGCAAAGCGAAAAACGTCAACTCTCGAGAACGGGGGCCCCCCCTCTTCGGAGAGTAGGGGAGTAGTCTCGGAGCCCTAATTAGTGTCTCCTTGGCGATATCTGATTGGGGGGTCTCTCGCTCTCTCTCTCTTTCCCTCCCGTGTACACGGCGGCTCCGCTCGCGGCTCGGCAATAAAGTGAGAGACGACTTTGGACTTTGGAGCCGATCGACAATAGAGGCGGCGATGGCCAATCATAAAGAGATTCGCCGCCGGCGGCGGCGGCGGCGGCTAAGGCCGCGGCGCGTAATCTGAATAAAATATACGATCGAATCGATAGATAAGGGACAATGCTCTTTTCACGACGGAGACAGCCTGCTTTTCGCGGCTGCTGCTGCTGCTGCTGTTGCTGCTGCTGGCCTCTCTTCCGCAAAAGCGGGAGAGCCTCTCGACAAAGCGAGCCTCTCGCGCTCCTTCTATGCAAATTAAATGCTGTTTCCATAACCATTCGTCCGTTCCATTGAGTGAGCTTCGGCCCCGCGAGCGAGCTCTGTCTTTGTCATCGGGCCTGCCGCGGGCAACTTTTTCGCGGAGGGTTCTGGGTTCTCTCTCTTTTCCTCTCTCCTTCTCTCTTTCTCTGTGTACTCTCACCCCCGCGACGTCCACGCAAGATTCTCGAACGCGTTCGCCCTTTATTTTCCTCTCTTCCTCGCTTTCTCTGGCCCTGCCGCCCGCGCGCACACCGCAGCGTCGACTCTTTGTACAGAGGGCTCGTCTTTCTCTCTCTCTCTCTCTCTCTCTCTCTCTCTCGGCTCTTTTAGTACCGTACAAATTCATTCTCCTTTCCGAGTAATTACTTATGTTTGTCCAACTTTGATTTATCATCGTTTTGCATTTCAGCGTATACCTTTGATCAATTAATTTGCGCTCTCATTTTTCTGGTTAATTAAATTACCGCCAACAATGAATGAACGCATCCAATATTCCGAGATATAAATAAGAAACAAAACTTAATTTGCTCTCGAAGCTCGTTTCAAGAATACTTCCCCGTGGCTTTGTACGTTTGAAGAGTTTCTTTCCAATTTCCCATCTAATTTCAATATTTCAGTGGATTATATAGGCGGCAGCGCGCAGCAGCAGCAGAGAGCTTGCAAGCTCTCTGTCGCTCTCTCTTTATCATCCTCCCTTTATTCGCGCGTCTCTTCGTCCCCCGTCCTCCTTTCTCCCTTTGGCTCCGCTCGACGCCGATTTCAATAAGCAAAAGCAGCGGCTGCGGCGGCGGCGGCGGCCTCGGCTCCTCCTACGCCCGGCCGCTCGCGCGCTATTAATCAAAAGAACTTTTTAGCGGAAAAACAAATGCGCGGTACACGTGGCGTGTGTGCTTGCGGACCTTCGATGATGCCGCGCGCGCGGCGAGGTTACAAACGCGGAGAGAGACAGAGAGAGAGAGAGAGGCCGAAGGGCGCTTTTTCCCGCTTACGTCGGCGTGCTTTGCAGCCATTGCCTTTTCAAAGCTGAAAATAATGTATAGAGCGCGCCTCTTTGTGGATGAGGAAAGGGAGAGAGAGAGAGAGTGAGAGAGCCGGGAGTAGCAGGGGGACTTCGATAATAATCAATAACGCCCGCTTGCGGTCTTGTTTGCTGTTTGTGCGCGCCTTTATATCTCTCGCGGCCGTATTCCTTCGATAACGGAATTCCGCTTTTATGCTCTCCTTTTTCCTTTTTATTATTTTGTTCGGGCAGCCTCGCTTTTCGACGAAGGAGTGATCGATGCCGCCTGCTGCGCTTGTTTGACACTGGCTTTCACGTAAACATCCGGATCCTTTAGCTCTGCATCGGAGAGAGAAAAAAAAGCGTTCGCCGATCGTAATGAAGGCTCGGATTTCATCAAAAGCTGGAGATGATTCAGGAATTGTTAAATATTAAATTGCGCTAATTTCGTTTTAACGCGCATCGGAAAAAAAGTCGAGTTATGCGGTGAACGTAAATTCTGAAAAAGAAAACTCTTAAAGTTAAGAATACAATGGTAATAAAATTACCATTACAAGCTCATAAGCAGCCCTAAATTCTTCGACAATATTATCGTCCAGTGGGAAAATTGAGAGCAGCAGCCTGCGGTGCGAGTCCCTCCTTATGATATTACAATGCCGACTAGGAAGATTACACAGGCGGAGCTTGGCGGTAACTCGTCGTTTCGGAGCAAAAATCGTTGCGCCACGGCCGATGCAAAAAATTATACAGCCGCGCGCAGTGTCTGCCGTCGCTCGGTACACAATCGGCTTTTTATCCCGCGCTCGCGCGCCTCTCTCGGACGCTCCTCCGAACGACGTAACACATTCTTCCGAAAGCAAACTTCATTGAGGGGAGCCGCGCGCGGCAGCGTCTACGGGCGCCGCGCGTAAATGAAAGGACACATCAAGGCGTCGTAAAGTTTAAGAATCTCTAAAAGCAGTCGTTCCGCCAGCACGAAAGTAAAACAAGTAAAAGCTCGCGGCCGACGAAATATGCCGATAGTAATGAAAATTATCGTGCCGAGTAGCACAAAGAGAGCCGCGGGCTGCGCGGTAATGATACGGCCTGCCGCGCGCTCCGAAGCCAGAGAGAGAGAGAAGAAGCGATAGAAAAAGAGGCAACGCCGAGAATGAGATGTAGAGAGAGAGAGAGAGAGGAGGAAAGGAATAATCGAGTGGCGCAAAGTATTCAGAAGCTTATATCGTCTCGGCGCATCAACTTCTCTTTCTCACTTGCGATGCTTACATGCTTTTTTTTATTTCTATTCCTGGATAAATAAACGAATCCGCGCTTTTGAAACATTATAAAGTAGGCTTTTTATTTTTCAATTAAGAGGAAAATTGTGGAAAAGCTAATGAAGTAATTATACCAAAGGATCTATTTTTATTAAACTAGAAGTAAACTTGTACCTTCGTTAAATAAAAATGTCATTGTTTTTTATAATTATAATTTGTAGATAAGAAAATGTTCAGCCTGTTCCTTTTCAAATTTGCGTAAATTATTTCCACTCTCACAAAAATTAAAATAGAACTTTAAAGAAAATTGTATCTTTAATTTGAAAATTGTCTACTAAATTTTTATAAGACCCAACCTTAAAAATAGAATAACAGTACTTGTACAAACCGAAGTCACCAACAAACTAGACAAGCACCTCGAACTTTTTAAGCAAACAGTGGCCTCTTTTTACTCGCGTTTATCGAAAAGAAGTTCGGCGCCGAGATCCGCCTTTTAAAGCCACGCGGATAATTTTCGCTCAACGGGCTCATTATTAGGAAACAAAGTTAAAAGTCAAAGGTATACAGCGCTTGCGCGGCTTTTACGATACCGCGCGGCGGAAGATTATCTGCGATTGCTGCCCGGGAAAGTAAAGCGAGAGCACGTCTGCGTAAACGCAGAATTTGCAATTCCGGCGAGCTCTCTCTCTCTCTCTCTCCTTCTCTCTTTTGCAGAAGCTATTTTGCGGATTACGAGACTTTTATATACTGCCGTAAAATTTTTTAATTTCCGTTAATCGAAACTTTTCAGCAAATCTCTAAAAGGTTCGCCGCGGGTAAAAAAAGTCTAAATTCAAGAGCAGATATTTGATACGCGTTACGTGCAGTGGCTATTTTTTTAACGATCCCTCGGCAAATTTACGTTTACGTCTCGGTCCGATACGCTTGAATACAAGAGATTTACTGAATGAGAAGTTAAATAAAACAACGAGCTCTTATAATGTTTATTTAATTAGCAAAAAAGTAGATTGCATCTTGAAAGGAAACATTTAAGGATACTATAAAATTGTGTGCAAAAGTTTAATGAAAGAAAATACTCGGCATATTTTCGGAACGCGGAATATTCAAAGCATCTCCGGTGGCATTAATTTTATTAAGAAAGGGTACTCTTCCCTTCCAGAAACGAGTTAACAGTTTCATTAATCAATTGTTGTAACGAGATAAAAAAAAACAACTTTTAAAACCTGCTTGGTAAAAATGCAAATAAACCTTTTCAGCCGTAAGATTTCAGACTATACCGAAGATCGAAAACCGCACCAACGATAACAAGTAGAAAATAAAGCAATCAAAAAGCACTTAATCACCAACTGCAGAAAACTAGAGAAAAAATCATCGCTACGCAAATAAGAAGCCCCATAATCTCCCGGACAAAAAGCGCCGAGTCCGTTAACACTCCAATAAAAATGTTCATTAAAAGATCATAATCCCCCGCAGAACATTAGCGCTTCCTTTAAAAGTCCCTTAATTGGCATTAGCATGGCATTCGCTTGGCAGGCGTCAAAAGGCCGCGAGCTCCGTCGTAAAAGCCGCGACTAGAGAAAGAGGCCTATGCGCGCGTCCTAGTCGTCAGGTGGAGGTGCGCGCGGCTGCTGTCAGGCATCCGTCCGCCGTATCGCCCCCCCCCTCCCCTCCCGCGCATATATAACGGACGTCGCCGTGTTCCGATACGTTTAAAACCTTTCTAATTAACCGCGTCGCGACGTTTAACGACGGAGCGAAAGCCCGCGCACGTTATAAATTCATACAAATTGACGGGGGGAGGGGGGATCTTGATTTCCATTACTTTCTTCCGAGCCATTGGGAAACGTCATAACGCATGAGCATAAATCACCGCTAAGAGACGCTGCGCTTTTTGTCCGAGGGGGATTCGCCGCGCGCGAGACTTTTCTCCTTTGACTGCAGCGAGCTTCTTTCCTAGATGCGCGCGCTTTTAATTATCCGCCAGGATTCGGGCTTAGGCGTTCGTTTTTTTTTTCTCGAACGGCTGAAAGGGGCATTAAACGGATTATAAATTTCAAACGCTGATTTAAGCTCGGCCGGAGAATGTTTACGACGCGCCAAGCTAATTGAGAAAATGTTTCGAATGCTTGGGAGGATTCGCTGGGCATTGTCGATGAAACTTTTGTGTCGCTTGATTGTAATAACGCACACAGAGGCTTACAAGTGTACTTTTGCTTCAGCCTTTCATTGCACAACTTGCTTCGTAGAAAATAAGACACTTTTATAGAATTAAACAAGTCAATAGAGGTATTTTCGGTCGAAAGTGCTTAGTAAAAAAAATTGTAGGATAAAAATACCAGGATATTTATTTCCACTGCGCGTAATTTATTATTCTTCTTAATAAACGAATTAAAAGAGAAAAGTTAATCGCGCAATTAGTAAAAACAAAAATCGTTAACAAGGCTGAAAAAGGTGCAGTAAAAAATCGAATTTACAATCTCACTAAAAATGCAAATTCTTTGAAAGCCGCTTCCCGCGCGCGGAAAAAAGGCCCTCAAGAATTTTCCAGCACTCGGATCATTACAATATTTGCTTCTTCATTAAGCCGAACGAGGCAACCCCTATAAAAGCTCCGGCTCTCTCTCTCTCTCGCGTCGGCAAAGCGAGCAAAAGGCCGCGGGACTTTACTGTCGCAAAAAAGAGCCATAACAATAGAGCGGCGGGCAAGCGGTGGCAGCGAAAGTACACCCGACGGCCGCAGAGAGGCGGATAGAAATAAAGAGATGCAAGGGAGCGAAGCTAGTTAGCGAGGCGTTTCATTAGGCAGATAAGGCAATCAAGCGCGCGGCCCGCGCCATCTCGTCCGCTCGCATCAGCCAAGCGCATCTCGGAGCCAAGGTATATATCCGAGCCGAGCGAACGGCTGCGTTCTGAGGATGCACTCCAAGGAGATGAACGAATTGAAGGATGTGGAAGATGATAGAGGAGAGGCCGACGGGGAGATAAAGAAACGACGTACGACTGAAATTGACTCGGGCGATAAGGGAAGCTTTCGGACAAGCGGCGGTGCGAGGATCTTTGGAAAATTGAGTGATTTGCTAAGGCATTAATGAATTTTAGAGGAGTACCCTTATTATAGTTTGTGAGCATTTTTTCGCCTAAGGCTGCAAATTAACGTTAAGTAGAAATAGCCGGGTAAAGTAAGACGTGATTTCTGGTTAATCAAATTCGAACTAATAAAAAATTTAACTTAATTATTTTTGATAAATTGAAAAGCTGTTAAATTTTTACTCGAAAATTTTATGAAAATATAAAAGAGTTTTTTAAAGTTTAGATAAAGTATGAAAGCATTAAAGTAAAAAATAGAGAATCATACGCGGCGCAAGCAAAAAAAATTTTATACCAAGTGTCATTAACACCAAGTGCCATCGTGTGGCTTACGTATGGAAAGCACGGAACGCCGTAATTTTAAAATGACTAGTGCCATAAACTATCCTCGCGAGCGAGTTCGTTTTCAAGAATTTACATGCGATTGTAAATGAGAGTTTGATGAAGGAATCAGGTTGGAGGATCATATAAGAGGTGAAATACTTTATATAATAGCGCCGCGGTTTTCATAAAGTTACGCTTAAAAATGTTTCGTAATTGAGAGGATCGACGGTACCATCAACGGGGTAATATTTAAATAAATTTATTACTGTCTTAATTGGTCTGTAATAAACCATTCCTTGCACTTAAATTCTGAAAATTTTTATTAACTTGCTATATTTTTAGATTAGAAGCCTCAAGTTAAGAAGTTGAAGCCATAGTAAAATTTACAAGAATTAACTAAAAATTATGACAAGTTACGATGCTGTCAAATTTTTTTCTAAAATATAATACTTGTAAAAAAAAGTAATGATAAACTGTTCGCAACATTTTACTATTGATTTTTCATTTAATACAAGTGGGTAAATATTAGACTCCGAATAAATACCGAAACAAGCAGCTATATTTGCAAAAAGACTAAAATCAAATAATAGTAAATTAACGTAGCTCGTAAAGCTCCGAGGGAATAAGGTAAAGTAATGAATAGGAATCATTAAAAACAATGAAATACTATCAACTTTTCATCGGCACTATTAATTACTTCATTTATCCATCAAGCGCCTCACCTACTCCTCCTTGATCCCGCTTATTTATCTCCGGCGTCCGACATTAACACTTCGCGCCTGGCCTTTCCCCGGCACTCGAAATTCGCAACACCTCCGTATCCCCCGCGGAGAAAAAGCTCGCCGATTATGAAGTTAATAACGACCATAGATTAGAGACAAAAGGGGACACGGCTCTCGGCTCTTGAAAATTTCCGCCTACGCTCTCCTCGCGATCCCGCTAGGCATCTCTCTCTCTCTCTCTCTCTCGCAGCTCTCGGAGTAAGTCGAGCGGCGATAAGCGTGCGAGTCGCTTTTAAGAGAGGCGATATAATCAGCGACCTGTTATTTTCCGAGTTTATCTGACATTAAGGCGGGGAGAGAGAGAGAGAGAGGCTCTCTCGCGGGCAACTCAATCACGCCTCTCTTCGACAAACGCGCGGCTCGCCGCGAGTCTATGACACGCGAAGGCTCCGCGCCTAGGTTCTATCGCGTATACATAAGCGGATTCCGCGGATACGCTGCTTTTTACCCGGCCGATAAAACGATGAAAAACCCGACCTGAGAAGCGCACGTATCTCGTCCGCGCGCCGCGGTAAAAGGATTTTCGATTTTTCAGCGAAATCGGCCGCTTGAGTGATTATAAAATGTAACAGGGTAAATATCGATAGCCATCTCGACGACTAGTGCTTTAACTTGTTTCTTTCTTCTTCTCAAATATTGATGTGCTTCGCTCGGGAAGTAGTTTTTTTTTTTTTAAGTCTTTGGATCTGCTGCGTCGATTCTTAGAAAGGTAGATTATACGTTAGGATTGAAAATTGTTCAAGTTTTTAGCTGCTAGACAAACTAATATATTTTTCATATTTATAGAATATAATTTTCTTCTATTCTTTATTTTACTGTTATTTTGCGAAAAACGTTCAAAAAAAGTTTAAATCTAGCTATTACGTGGTCTTAGTTGAGCAGAGATTAAAGTGATGGAAACTTATTAGTTACCGCAATATTTTAAAATGTGTTGCATTTGTTTGCTTAAAGCTGAAAAGTATGGATACTTTTTCTACCAATGAATCTTAATTTATTTGGTATAAACAATTCAAATCCTGAGCCGCAATTATTATAAAATATTGAAACTCAAAAATACCTAACAAGTTTTTGACAAAACGAAATAAAATCACCTCTCACTCGAGTAACTTAAAGATTATTCTAACAAGTCTGTATCATAATTACCTTCTTACACCGCGGCGACAATCACAAAACGAAGATAAAAGTTTTTCGAATCTAAGGACGCGAGACGCTCGATCGGCTAATGGCAGCGTATACTCCTCCGGGAACTTGGCTTTGTGCAGATGGCGTGCAAAGAGGAGTGACTAGCCATATCAGAGCATCCCACGTGAAAAGGAGTCGTCCTGCCAAACCACTCCAAGACGTTCACGTCGACAAGCGGATATTATGAACTACGGGCGCACAGGTAGCGACAATAATTTTAAGCGAGTTTTGCGCGCGCGGCTCTCGCTCTTAACTGTATTCCGCAAAAACGTTATTGAACCGCTGGAATGCCGAGAGGCTTGACGTCCTGCCGGGGATTCCTGGAGGCGCGTTAGCTGGAGTCCAAAAGAAAATTGACCAAATTAAAATCATTTTATTAAGTTTATTGGTGCATGAATGAAATATGCCATTGGAAAATTGCTATCTATCTAAATACCTTGATGAATTAGAAAAGATGTGCTCGTTTTGTGCAATATTATCACTGATACGGAGCGCAGTGTCATCTACAAAAATTGTAAGCATTTTTCCGTTGGTTTTCGAAAACTAACGGTTCAAATAAGTTTGTAAATAGACAATTAAAGTTCGCAACAAGACTTATACGGTAGTTTTTTTAAACTAGTTTTTTTACTTTTGTAAAAAATTGAAATCTGCATAGTTATGTAAAACTGTTCATTCCTCGAACAATAAAAAAAACTATCGAAAACGTTGAAGCTTATTTGTAAAAAGCCACTCGGGGGTTGCGCACAGAATGGTCCTGCTTAACATTTCTAATAATCAGGCAAATGAAATATCCCCGCCAAGACATACATTCCTACGAATAATAAAGGTTGATCGTTTGAAAGGCCGTCGTTTAAAGGGCCCAATAAAAAGCCCCGGAATAACGACAGGGTTCTCTCTCTCTCTCTCTCTCTCTCTCTCGCATAAAGCGGCCAAAGCTTGATCTTCAATCTAAAATGCATATGCATACACACTGTAATCAAAAACCTCTTGAGCCTGTGCGCGCGCGCATCAAGCCGAAGCGAAATTAATGCCGAAGAGAGAGAGAGAGAGAGAGAGAAGCCACGGACGTTATACTTGTAACGCGCGCTCTGCTCTCCCCGGCCGGCCGGGGATAAACGCTCGCCGGCAAATAAATCTCTTGATTGACTGCCACCTGCCACCGCCGCCGAACTCTCCGCGCGGCTCTCTCGCAGCGTGGCATTATAAATTACGGCGGAGGGGCACGCGATCTCCCCCCCCCCCTCTCCGATAATAATTATAATGACGATAATAATCACAATAATAAGCGCGAGAGCGCGGGCCATTTGCGAGCGCCGCGCCGCCGCTCTGCCATTCGCTCTCTCTCGCGCGTTTGATACTCTGTGACGTTGGCGGCGCGCGCATATAGGAAAAACAATATTCCCCCCGCGAGAGCTCCGCGCTCTTAAGGGCCACTTAAGAGATTGAATGATCAATTAAAGCTTTATCGTTTCAATTACCAGCGGATCTTTGGCGAATTATCGATAAGGAGCCCCCCGGTAATTGGTTCATTTGCATGCCAACCGCGCGGAGGAGAGCTTTCTTTCCTCTCGGGGACTTTGTGCGTTAGCGCGCGCCGGGAGAGGCTAAAACGGAACGCGCGCAACTGGCAATCGACGCGGCCTACCTAACACGCGACGAGTCTTTTTCGCCGAGAGGACGAGGGACGAATCGATATTTCGTCTCCTTCGTTTGTTCGTTATTGCACTTGATTTCGCTCGCCGTCTGCCTGCTTTTAATGAAGCGAGACGAGGCTGCTCCTCGGGAAATGGATTAAAAGACCTTTTATCAGATTGAAATTTACTTATTCGCGCTTAATAAAGCAGATCTTGCACGGCATTCCGGAGCGTTTAAGAATCTTTGGGTTTTATGGATAAAGGTTGCAGAATTCAACGTCAAACGTTTCATGGCAATCAAGACCTAGCAGTGAATTTCAATCTGGAGACGATGAAGGACGCGCTTCACTTGCAAGTGGATATAATTATTGATCCATCAGCTGTTTTTTACGAAAAAAAAATTCGCAAATGATTTCTTATTCGGAAAGCATCAACAATTCAGCTGGCGAAAAATTGAAAAAACAATCATCTTCACCACCCGGGAGAAAAAAAAAGAGATCCTCACCCTAATAAGCCAAGCGACAAAGTAAGTGCATTTAGCGCTTTTTTCGGCGAAAAAAAGGGGCGACCTTATCGCGTAACGAAAATTACACGCGAAAGCGGGCGCCCCGGCCAGAGTCGCCGATGAAAAAGATACGGGCGCGAAGGGCCGCGCGTCAACCAATCACCTGCCCGGTTCGCGCGCACGCGAGCATTAAAAGCCTCTTCCGATTCGGCTGGTTTAATGCGCGCGCGGCAGGTGCGGCCCGTCGCACACAGCTGTGTATTGTCGCTTTTTCATAAAAGTTTGCCGCCGCGGCTCGGACGGAGGAATCTCCGGGGACAGGGACACCCGAGCTGTGAGAAACGGCTTTGAATTTTAATTGGGGGGGAGAGAGGAGGAGGAGGAGGCGGATATGTATCGGCCCGCGATTCCGCGCGGTTTAATCGACTTTTCGAAATTTTCAATTATGCGCGCTGGATTCAATTTCGGACGGGGAGGCAGTTTTTTGCTTAATGCCGGGGCATTAAGAGAGCATTAAATTAAGATGAGTTTAATGTGATTATACGCCGGGCGTAATTAATCTCGATTATGGTTTATTTTTCAAGCAGTAGAATTAAAACAATGCAATGAGAAACTGACTTCAGAAAAAAGTTTAGATTTCCCGACAGTTTTTCACTGAAAATAAAAAAAAACGCAGTATGAAGAAACCGAACGGACTCTTAAATAAAACAGAAGATCAAGTTAATGAGAGCCAGGCAATACAAAGGCTCGATACCGAAGCAAAGGAATAATACATGAAAGTTCCAAAGGGTCCGGGGCGATGAAAAAAGAAATAAATTGCGCCGGACAAGCACAATAAAAGCTCGAACGGGGGGGAGTTTCCGGTCGAGCGGCTCGCTTTCGGGAGCAAGAATAAGCTCTCGACCTCTGGCGACGCGGAGCACGCAGAGGCGCGAATCGGCCGACCCTCCCGTATAATAACGCCATAAATCGCTAGCGGGCCGTCAAATTTCACAACGGGGCGACGTCTCCATTAAAATGAAGCGCGTCTCTCCTCCTTTTTATTCCGCGTCGCGTGTAGGTACGCGCGCGCCTCTCTCTCTCTCTCTCTCTCTCGCGTACGTGCCCGACCGGTAAATCACGCGGCAATTAACGCGTCTCCTTTTCGATGAAATGAAGCTATTGGCCTTCGCGCGCTCGCGACGCGCCGCAATTCGAGGAGAGCAGGAAAGAGAGAAAGACGAGGAAAAAGGAGAGCGGAGAGGACGGGAGAGAGAGCCGCGCCGCCGAGATCTCGCCCTGGCACGCGATGCCTATACGACACACTGGACGCTACCTTTTCATTTATGTTAATCGGACGTTGATGGATTGCCGAGCTTGTTGCTGTTTCGGGCGGTTTTCCTTTTTTCGAAGGAGCTTTTAATTGTCGGATTCTTGCCCCGTTGGGCTAGTCTTGTTTTATTCGGCCTTATCTTGTCGATGCGGATCGGCTCCAAACGCAGCATTCGCTTTGATAAATAATAAATTTAATTTTAAATCCACTTCTCTGCAGCCGTCGCGAAATTTCAGCGAGTTTGAGAAAATTGCGCGGCACGAGTATATAGCACACAATTCCGTCTATAGATCTGAAAGCAGCGGGTCCATTGAACAAAGTAAGATTTGCCCAAAGTTATCTGCCGAACAGCATTAGGCCTCTGGAAACAAAACTATCTCGGGGAAAAAGCCGAGCAATTCGCTCGGAGCAGCGGAGAGCAATTCAATTGAAGGCGAGCTTTTCGTAGAAAACAGCCGGTACGTAAGAAAAAAAAAGTCCGGCGCGATAGCTGCGAGGGAAAGAGAGAGAGAGAGAGGCAAACTATTATCGGTTTTTGCCAGCCAGCCGCGGAGAGCCGGCAGCGTGCGTGCGGAAAGAAGAAATGGGACGACATTTCCGTCGCGTCCTTATTTAGAGAGGGACGTCGAGGGACTAGAAGGAGAGCGCGCGCGAGAGAGACTCTCTTCCCTCTCTCTCCCCCCGGAGAGAGAGAGAGAGAGAGACTCGCGCGGAGTCTGGTAGTAAATTATTGCCTCGGCCGGCAGTGCATATAAATCCACGCTTAACGTATTGTTTTCCAGATCAGGAGAAAATATATGTACCCCGGAGCTCTCTTGCGCGCGCGCGCGCGCGGAAGAAGAAGCAGTAGCGACTCGAGTCAAAGGACTCGCCAAGGCGAATAACGATAAAGGACTCCTTTATGCGCTCCCGTCCACTTTGTGCGCAGCCGCGAATCGCAGCTCGCTCCGCATTATCGAGACTCCCTCTCTCCGCTCCGCCGCCGCCGCCGCTGCCGCTGCTCTCGAGTCCTTTTCAGGGCGCGAGAGAACTTCAATGCAGTACATAAACCATCCGCGAGCTATGCGCAAAATGACAGGGCCGCCGGATTGTGTGGTAAGGGGAGCTTTGCCGAGAGACCGCCGCCGCCGCCGCCGCGCGATTTGCGTATTATTATTTAATCGCGCCCCGGCAAAAATAACACGCTCTCTACTCCCGCGGACGTTATAAGCGGCGACTCCTCGCTAAGAGCGTGCCGGCAGCTTCTTGTGCGCGCTTTGATTTATTGGAGGCAACATTTAGACCGGCGGATTTTAACGGCATTTCGGGCTTTTCGAAAATTACTATTCGCGCCGACGGGGTTTAATTGATGTGCTCTCTCGGGCCTTTGGGCGAATAGTATTTGCTCGTAAATTTTCCTATTGTTGTTGTGCTGCGCGCTTTCAAAGTTGCGTAATAAATGTAATAATAGAAAAGATGATATATTAGCATAAGTTCGCACGGTGAAATTGAATTATGAATACCGAGATAAATTGTCTGAGAGACCTCAGAATACGAATTTTGTGAAAAACTGAAGATTTTTCGAAAAAGCGCGCAACGAGGAATTTCGACATAAATTAGGATTATGACTTTCGACGTAAAACTCGCAATCAGCCTCTAATTCACGTTCTCCTTTAATCGCTAGTAAAATTAAAAGTAAACAAATAACCAAATTAAAACGAAAAAACTCTTCCGCTTTTGAGGCATTAAAAAGCCTATAAACCATAAACCGCAATTGTCTCTGAAATGTAAAGCGCCCCATGAATATGTAAACCGGGCAGAAGCAAGCAAATAAGAAAGCGATAAAGCCTATAGAGCCGATAAAAGTAAAATAGCTGCAGTCACATGTGGGGAGGCTCTCTTACCGGGAGCTTATAGATTCCGCTTATGGGGGGTTATTTATGCCCGGAACACACTCGAGAGGAAAATGGCATGTGATAAATCTGGGCGGTCGGTCTACGAGCGGGGCTCTTCGCTCCCGCGAAGAAAGGAGTTTCCCGCGCGACAAGCGTCGATTTGTCAAGAAGGGCTTCGCGAAAAATGCCGTCTCTCCTCTCAATGGCAACAGGCGGAAAGCTCGCACTCACCCCCCCTCCGCCTGACAGCGGCGCCACAATGCGGCCCTCTCTCCTGCTCTTTTCTATTGAACGGGGAAACCTGCGAAATTTACTTACCCCGAGGCGACGCTTTATAGAAGGACCTTCTAAGGTGTCCGGATAACTGCATTACGCTCCGGCGACCGTTCGACAATCGACCGCTTCTCCGAGAGAGAGAGAGAGAGAGTGAGAGCCTTTGTGCGCCGACCTTTTTGGGTAATGGAGTGATTTTCGAATAATTTAGGAGCTTCCAAGTGCAGACTTTGCCAGCTAAGTAGGGGATTTGCTTGAAAGGAACTTTCTGATTATAGGCTATCGATTCTCTCGGGGTTTCGGGGCTAAAAAATGGTTTAATTAATATTCGCTTATAATCAATGACGCTCCGCATCTCGACAATTAATCAAAGTGCGCGGTAATTTAATCGCTTATTTTCGCTGAAACGCAGAAAAAAGGAGGGAAAGGAAGCCGATTTCGCAGCTTTAAACGGGCTTTTGAAAATTTCATTTCGTGCGCGAGGCATATTAAGGGAACTCGATCGCGGCCTGTCTTGTTTTAAAATCTTTTCATCGATTTATCATGTATCAATTATTATCCATCTCCTCTCGGCTTTCAAGATTGCGATCAAACCTCCTTTTCAGGCCCTCTCCTCACATGATTTAGCGTCATTAAAAATTTTAAATTAATATTTTTATTGCGGATCTTTAATCATCCGGATAAGATTATAATTGAATACACTCCGTTCCCTCAAAAATTTTACTCCTAAAAGTAAAGCGGCCCTTCGCTTTTATTTCGCAAAAACTGGTTATATTCAAAACGCACATCAGCTCTGATTCCAGATAAAACTGCCAAATAGTAAAATACTCTCGAATTGAATTTACCAGTCGGCATTTCCACCAAAACGGAAGAGGACGAGGCGATTCCGGCAGTCGGCGTCGGGTGTCTCAAAAACTAAGCGCGACTGCTACACGCGTACTCGTCGTTGGCGCCAGATGCTAATCTCCCTCTTTCTCAGCCGATGGTGTACAAGAGTTTTCTCTGCTCGAGCAGGCGCGATCTCCGCGCGATTCGCCACGATAAGGTCAAGCTCCTCTCCTCGTTCTCTCCTGCATATACACGGAGCGCGGGATCGACAAGACTCGCTCGATTGACGTCTCAATAAATCGAAATTCGCGCCTAAGTCGGCGCGCGCGGTACCGGCTCGCCGCGTGTATGTCGTGCACGAGAGAGAGAGAGAGAGAGAGAGACGAGGAGAAAGTACCGCTAACGACTTTCGCGGAACAATGCGGCCTAATCACTCGCTTTTTTCTGAGCCGAGGCCAGAGATCCGCGTCGCGCGATGTATCCGTTGGATAACGCGCGATAATTTGGCGTCTGCAATTAATACGCGGCGACTGGCAAATGCGCCGCGGCTAAGACGCGGAGAGAGAGAGAGAGTCGCGCGGCGACGTCGCCGCGGACAAAAATAAACATCGACGGCTAATAAAGAGATATTGATTTATAGTCGCGCGAGCGAGGCGATGCGCCTCCGGGGCTCTTCAAAAGGAGGCTCTCGCGCGTATTTTTCACGATCTACTGTGGTGCAGAAAGCCCGCGAGTCGAGAGGAGAGGAAGCGTCGCGCGATCGGCGGAGGGGACGAATTTCCCGTCCCCGAGTCGGAGAAGTGCGATTGTGCGCGGGCCTTTTCTATTTCTGTTGTATATAATGAATTATTCTAATGGAAAGCTATGGGGTATTGTGCGAGGAGCGGAGAAAAATCGAGAAGAGAGGCGGTGAGAACGTGATATTAGTGATCGATTTCCCTTCCCTGGCACATCGTTAATGGTTCATTTTTTCAAAAAAAAATTTTTGTTTCATAAAAGAACTGTGATAAGGAAATATAAAGTCACATAAATTGATAAAAGGAAATTGTGAAGTGTTTGTTTTTTTATACATTAAAATAATTCTTATAAAAATAACACCATTGTTATATTAGAATATAAATCTTAAAAAATCAGATTTTAAATCAAACGTTAAAACTTTCAAGGGAAAAAATCCTGGAATAAAAAGCTTAAAAATCCCAGCGCCCACTTTGGGGCACGTTTCCGGATCATAATGAAAGACGACAAGTTAATGGTATAACGTCGTTCCGTGTCAAACACAGGAGGGGTGCGCGATAGAGCCATAATGGGTCCAACTCTAATTAATAATTAATAACCCGGATCGGAATTAAATGAGTCTAAGGGCTCCGGAAGCGTGCACTTGCTCACCCACCACCGCTCGGTGTCGATGCTTATCGAGGCGGAAATTATTCTTCGTCAAACGATTAAACTAACGAGCGGACAATTAAATAAAACATTGGCACTGGGAGCCGGTGATTTTGTAAAATGTTTTATTATTAAACGTTTAATTATTTCAATTAACGCTCAAAGACAGATTCGAGAAGGAATAAAGAAGTCATAATAAACAATTATTTAAAATGTTTTTTATACTAAATGATTGAGGGGTGTTTGTAATTTTGATAAAATAAAAGAAAAACTTCGAAACTTTATTCGTGCACAAACACGAAGAATTGACAAAACACTCTTAGCGTTACACTGACCATACGTTCTCGTGAAAACAATTAGAAGAATCAAAGAGACTAAAGAAATAAAGCGCTCCGAAAATCCTTAAGCACGTTAAGGTAATCCAATTGAATCGCAACCGGGGCAGGCAGGCAGGCAGGGCAGGCAGGGCAGGCAGGAAGGAAGGGAGTGAGGCCGAGGGGGCCGATATAAAAAGAGAGCCTCTCGCGGAGTTTCGTCCCGTGTTCTCTCCTCGTAAGGGGTGGCCCCGGCTCCGTATATGTAAACGCGAGGGGGCGCGCTCGCGCTGCTCTCTCGGCTCATTATTTATGGACGCCATCGATCATCGTCCGGCATCGCGCGCGCCGTTTCGGACTGCCCGACTAATCGCCATACGACAGCCGTATTTATTTTCAAGCGGCCGCGTCGCGTATTAATTTTAATTGTTCCGCATTCTCCGAGCGCGGCCCTTCTTTTTGCTTTCGGCTTTCTCTCTCTCGGATCAAATGCCAGACCCGGGCCCGCTAATTTATTCGTGCTTTATGACGAGGCGCCCGGCCATTGTGGCCTGTGCGCGCAGCTTGCGCTTCTCTATTTTCTAATTAAGTTTCGCCGTTTTCGCTGATGTGCCAAAATTATTTATATTGTCGAGGGATATAAATTGGCCGGCTGAATTTTCTTTGTAATCTTCCGGGTAAATTCGCTCGTTAATAAGCGTCTGAATATCAGAAAACGAGAAATTATGAAAGATAGCACGAATACAGTGTAGCGTGCTGCATTATTTTAAGAGGCATAACTCACTTTTTAATTAATTTACTTTGTTGACTTGAAGCTAAAACAATAAAGTGGGCATTAGGCGACTTCAAAGTCTTAAAAATGCTTTTAGTGTCCAGAAGGAACGTTGAATATAACGACTTTGTGCGCTTATTTAATAAACGTATAATAAAATGAGATTTAAATATAATGAAATAGCCGATAAGTAGAGGTATACTTGTACTGTGCAAATAAATGTAATGTTTAACTTGTCTTAATGCGCAGATAAATTACCGTCGTTTTTTTTCAAACGGAACGAAACACCTCGGAGAAGAGCAATAAACCAGCGGGTACTCCGCACAACAAATCACGCTATCGTGTTATTCATGCGACCTTCATTACCATAAGCAGAGAAAAGCGCGGTAACCCGAAGCAGATACTAATATTCTCATTCGGCGGCTCGCGGTACTTTCCTTTTTACTCGGCGACGAAATAAAGATACCGATTAAAAAAAAGAAAAGGCCCCCGCAGTCGCCCGATAAACAACGCTAGAATTATAACGTAACGTTTATTCGTCCGCAGCAAAAATCGGCGCGCGTCATTTTCATAAAACATAAAAAGGCCAAAAGGACGAAGCTAACGAGCACATTGTACACCTGATCCTATATAGCCGGCCGGCAGCCAGGCAGTCTAATGAAGTAAAAGCTCGTAGTAAAAATGCCCCGGCGAGTGTAATACATACTTAATGCCTGCGCCTTATATTAAGAAATTTGCTGCGCGCCGCGCTGGAAAAGCGAGACGGGACGAGAGCCACGGGAGCGGAAAGAAAGGGGGGAGGGGGGAAGAGAGAGAGAGAGAGAGAGCGAGCGAGAGATTATGTTCGAGGGGTCGAGCGCTGACCTCGGGATCCTGCGCTTAACCCCGCGTGCAAACCATTATCTGCGCGCAACATGTGTACACGCACGCGGCGGCGATTATGATTTATGATTCGCGCGGCGCGCGCACCACGGCGTATAGTGTATACTGTACGCCCGAGAGCCGGAGCCGCGAGAGAGGAGGCTTTTTTACGCCGCGCCGCGGAGCCAAGAAAGGGGGTATATATAAGAGAGTCGCATAGCCGAGCGTAGCTGCATTACGCCGCTAAGCCCGTAAATTAGATTTAACTTAAACATTGGAAATTTCATTGCCGGACTTCCATAAATTACGGAAAGGCCTCGCGCGCGGATTTAACCGAGCGGCCGCGGTATTAAGTTGCCCGGCGCGCCTCCGAGTATTTATGCGCCTAAAGACTTTCCGCGGACTTGGCGAAGATGCGCCGTGATAAGCGACATTGTCCGCGAGGGGATTTGCCCGAACGCGCGGGGGCCCATTTCTGTTTATGCAAACGATGGGCTTTGTAGATGCGCGATAATTGCGCCGAAGACGGCAAGATGTTAGCGGGGACAAATGTTACTTCCTAGCCGCCGAACGCCGCTGTGCACTCGATTGATTTTCGAGTTCTATCGTCGAGGAGGCAGTTTTTAAACTCCCGCTGTTTCACAAAGGCAGGCCCCTCGGTTTCTGATAATCGGAATTTAGAAATGAAATACAGTTAGCAGGCTATAATTCGAGATCCGATAACAAGACGATAACAGACAGTAATTCTGATTTACAAACAGCTCAAATTCACATAACTTTCAGGAGCGAAAGCAGTAATTGCGCATCATGAGATGTGGAGACCCTGAAATATACCATTGGCTGCGGCAAATTTTATTTATGTAAGTCTCGCTTTCTTCTGTTTTCTTAAATACGTCTTGCACCTGAAATGTGATTTAAACTTGCATCTAATGACGAGGATTTATTTTTTTGATAGTTTAAAATTGTCTTCCTCGTGTAGCGTATCTAATGATAGTAAATGCAAACTTCAACTAAGGTTACTATAGTTTCATTAAAAGGCGAGCAAAAACACGATGCAAAGCAAAATAAATCTAGTCAGCATTCCAGTATTAACGCCAACAATTGTAGTAATACAATTTTTCACAGAGTGGATAATTTATACAATAGAAATTAATGCCTCGAGGATATTATGTGACTAAAATTAAAATCAATCACATGATTACGCTCGATTAATCATTAAAACTATTATAATTTCATACTCCATACAATATGATTACATTCTCCCGATAAATCACATACCGTGCAAAATTTGCGTTTCTCTCGGTGTTTTTAATCTGCATTCTGCAAAAATACCACCAATTACTTACACTATCACTAAATATTCAAAGCACGGTAATCGGTGAATAATTTTTGCTAACAAGTTTTCAATACCGGTTTTTCCTATAATTTGTATGTGTCTTTATAAAAAATATTTATTTGCAGCTGCAAAGTTTGGCAGGATTTACGGACTTCTTGGAAGAATAGGATTCATAATAAAGTGAAAATAATTTACATCAAAATAATTTTTTGTATTTATTCTTAAAGTCTAACAATTAATAATAGTAACGAAAAGGAATCAAATAATTTTTAATTTTCTACTAAATTGAATACGAAATAGAAAGAAAAACTAATCTCAATTTAACCATCGTACCAAAATGTTCTCCATACCTTTACGAGCCATCCTAGATTTAGCGCGGCAAACGGAAAGTTCCCCCCCGGTTTCCCCAGAGCAAACAGCTCTCGCCGAATATGCTAATCCATAATGGTCCCGGGCATAAAAGTGTCGGGGCTCTCGGTGCAGCATTTTTGCGGGATTACCCTTTAACGCGTCGCGGCGGCGATATTCTCGTGGTGCGGCTCGGCCTCGGCCTCGGGCAATTCGGTTGCAGAGCCGATAATAATATTCCCGGCGGCGGCGCTCTTTCTCGCGCGGATCGTTCGCGGATCGGCGATATCTGCGGCCGGCCGGCCGGGCCCGTTCGCCTTATAAATCATCGTCCGGGGGATAATCGAGGCCGTTTAATCTCGATCCTATCTCGGCGGGCTCTCGCGCTATTATTACCCCGAGAAGCGCGCGAAAACTCCTGCGCCTCGATGAAATCTCCCGGTTCCGTGCAGCGGCGGCGGCGGCGACTGCTGCCGTGGTCCGCCTCGCCCGACGAGCTTTGAGCAAAAACCTCAGCGAAATTCATTACGCGGCCTGACCCCACGGGCTTTTTAATTGAAACGCTCCGAGCCAATTAATATGCCCGATACGAGGGCCTACTATGTACGCCACCGCGCCGTTAATTTGTCAATCAAGCGGATACTGTTGCGTACGGCTGGGCTCGCCGGTTAGCTCCGTGATTTGTGGGTAATTTTATTCAAAACGGGCTAATTCTCCGTGTGGGAAGAAAGCGATGCTTATCGGCGATTTGTCGCTATTTTTTCTAATTATAGTCTGGGAGGCCGGTAGCTGCCAGTAATTAATTTAGGAGGCTGCTTTATTTTTCAGGCTTGTTTGACGTTAGAATTCAACATTTTCTGCACCTAAAATTACCCGAGGAAATGGGGAATTTTATTTTCCAAGAAGGTAATGTCATTATCGATGCAATCAAGGCGAAAATTCCATCATACAAATGTTTCTAAGCAGTAATTTTTATTCTCAGCTAATTAGATTCTAAATGTAATTATTGTTACATGTTCAAGAACGTTGATATATATTTTCAGTCTCCTTTAAAGGCCTTAATATAGTTATTAAGAATAAAATGCATTGATTGTAGAGGCTGAAAGAAAGCTCGCCATTCTCGGCTCGGCGTTCGCTCGGCGAAATCCAATAGGAAAAATACTCTTTCCACGATTTTGCTCCCATCTGCAGAGACACGGCGGCGGCGGCGGCGGCGGCGGCGGCGAGGAGAAAAGCAAGTTCCAGGGAAAGCAGAGAAAGAGAGGGTGAAAAGCCGTAAAGAGCCGCGCGCAAGATCACAGAGGACGTCGGCGAGAAAAAGGAGGAAGGAAGCGAAGGAAGCCCGAGGAAAGGCGCTAGAAGAAGGTGTCTCGGATATAATAGAGTTTCCTTTAGTCCCGGAGCAAAAGGAGATTCTTTCTAATTTATCTCGCGCCTTTTCACGTTCCCTCCTCGGAGATAATACGAGAGAACGAGTCGGGCTTCCATTACTTTCCTAACGACCCGCGCGCACGCGCGCACGCACACACACATACACACACTCGCGACGCGGCCCGGGGTAACGAGAGCAAGAAGAAGGCGAAGTAAATCATCGGCCATTGTGAGGTAATCCCCGGCTATTGTCTGTACAAGGTGCGCGTGATGCATTATGTTATTGGTAGCTTGTCGTCGGGGAAAAGTCCCCGCGGGGGGACTCGCCTTCTTCCGAGCTTTATTACACCGCTCTTTGTGGCGCGCGCGCGCGCGCTGCGTAACGCTTAGATTGTACGTCCCTGGCGCCGCAGCCGCCGCCGCCGCCGCCGCCGCCGATGCACTTTGTTTTCGGCCTCGTTACCCGCGTAATCGAGGCTAATAATGGCTATCAGCGAGATCGCGAGCGGGCATATTTCATTCGCTGGAATTCAAGTCGCTTCGGGAAGGGCGCCGCGCGCAGAGCGAGCGCGAAATTATACAGGCGAGAATGAGTCTCTCTCGGCTCTCTCGATGTATGCGTGGAAGCGGGGCTTTGATAGCTGCCCGGGCAGCCTCTACGAGCCGGAATTTATTGTAATAACTTTGTCCATTATGTAGTATTCCGATCGCGATTGGTAGCGATAGTAGCTTCATTTGAGGGCACGCCGCGCTTATTATGATTAACTTTGCATTAGTTTTTACGGCCGCTTCGAATTTCGAATTTATTACTTTATGTAAAAAGGATTGCGGAATAATAAAACAGTATAATTTAAAGTGTGAATAAACGCAGTTATTTCCTTGTCTCAAATACGAAAATTGTAACATTGTAGCCGCCGTCTCGTTCGAGCACCTTTACATTCCCAAACACCTCGGACAATCTCGAAGCCAGTTAAAAAAAAAGTGCGATCCCCGCGCTGCTCTCGAGCCTCTCGCTCCCGCCGAAGCAGGAAGCGCGCAGACTCATTCCAATATAATTTCATTAAAAAGCCCGCAGCGAAATTCCTTCGACTCCGCTTAAAAAGCCATCCCCGTTTCTATTTAAAGTCAGGAGGCAGGCAGCGACTATCTCCGGCAGCCCCCTAAGTTCGTATTCGTGTCGCCCCATAAGACCGGAGGCGACTCTAACCGTTCGGACATTATCGAACTGCTCTCTCTCTCTCTCTCTCTCTCTCTCTCTCTCCGGCGGCTACTTCACCCACGCGAGAAGATTTGCCATCGCAAATGGGGAAACGGGTTCCCCCCCGTTTTACAGCGCATTCTATTACCAGCGTTCTCGCTCTCGCATGCAGCCCCAATATTTATATGCAGGCGCAGCGAGAGCCTTGCGGAGCGTCGCGTTTACAGTTGTCGTCGGGCGCCAGACAGTGGCCGTGTCGCGCTGCCGGATGTGAGAACGAGAGAGAGAGGCTGGATTAAAGGACGTAAACTCGAAATTTCATTTTCGTTGATACGGCTTCCGCGATGTTTTTTTTTTCTTTGAAGGGAGCATCGTGTTACTGCATTGTTCCGAGAGTCGCTCCTGGGAATGTGTACCTTTAGAAGCTGCACCTCGGAGCTTGCCGAGAGAGCTCTGAATTTCAATTCTAGTAGGCATGCACACGAGCTCTGTTATCGGGAGAGACGTTTATATTATATTTAAATAGGAGTTCATATTGCTCGTTCGTACAAAGAGAACTGCCTGCATAAAATGGAATAAAAATTTTGCCAAGTTTATAATTCTTTTTCAGAGCAACGTTTATAGTTCAGCTGCGCAACTGTTGGCGATTCAATTCAAGTGTAATATTTCCAATACTTTCCCTATAATATACCTACGACTCGAAATAGAATATACTGTATATTTTTAACCTGCCTTACTCACGTCGAAACACCGAAGATCTCAGCGTAAAAAGCAGTACTACAGCAGAGGCAATATTTACTTAGAACCTAAATAGAAGAATCAACACTTTTAGTTCCGAAGTACGAGAACAAACATTTCCAGGCCCAATTGTTCCAAGCGGCTCATTGTATTTCAGCACCTCACCCTTCACTCGTTCCATTTCTCCCGACGGGAGAGGAAGAAGCACCGAGCGCCTTCCCAGAACAGCTCCTCCTTTCCCAAAAGCGCACCGACGTCATAACCGAGTAGAAGAAGGCAGTAAAACTGGGCGAGATGCAGCGTGTTTACCGGAATGATCGGCAGTTTCCTCAACAATTGACACGAGCAGCAGCAGCAGCGGCGGCGGCAGCAGCATCGGAACGGTCGTTCCGTTAGGTCAACCCACTTTGATCCGCGGCTATCAGACTCGCGCAGACGCACGCGCCCCTTCGCAGATAACGACGTGTGATATAACGATCTCCGTTCGGCTGTCGGGAGATCAAACGGGACGCGAGGCGCATGTGTGTATATATACCGTTAGCGCCTTGAATCGCGAGCGCGGCTGTTTTCTTTGGGCGAACTCGCCCGCGGGCGCCGATGCACAGCCGCGCGCACTTATTGTTTATTCCGCTTCTCATTATATGACGCCGCGCAAACGCCGCGCGCTTCTGTGTGCGCGCGGACTCGGGGGAAATTAGAGCGGCGTAAACTCGCGAGAAAAATTTTAGTGCTCGGGATATGGTTTGTTTGACGGAAAATTATACTCGGCGCTTGGCCTACTTATGAATAACCCAAATGAAATCTCGGCGAACGGAAATATTAATCTGGTTTGATCGAGACTGTAAAGTATAATCTTTTGTTGTAAAATGAAGATCTGTAACGAGCAAATCGCGTAAGCTATCGACGTAAATAGATTTTATAACGTTCCATAAAAGAGTTTTAATTCAAGGGTATTTTGCTGATAAAGAAATCAGTTTGCATATTCCGAGGTTCAAGATGACGCTGTTATACTGCGATCGTGAAGCACGAGCTTAAAAAATTTATATTATCTTTCCTCTCTGTACACCGTCATAAAAGCGGTAATGATTTATAAAGTGGATCTGAAATACCTTTACTCGCGTTTATGCATCCGTTTTTACTGATTTTTGATAATTCAATTTTCGTAAGACTTCGTAATCTAAATCGATATTTCATCAACAAATATATATATATACAAACGACATATTAAATAAGTTGCTTTAATAACCGAGTCGGACAAAAAAGTCGCTCTCAAATTATACTCGAGCCAACCTCTTCTTTTTCGCTTCAGCGCCTCGTCAACACCGTTCGGTTAAAATATTACGTTTCCTCTTTGTACTCGGTAATTGGCGATTGGCCGATAATTGAGACGTTTACTTTACGAGCGCGCTAAAAGATTATTGTCCATTTTCGAGTAGCTTCAAACTCAGTTGCCGCGCACTAAACTAAATTTTTAATGAAAATCGCCAGCCGCGCGCCGATCGAGTTTACTGTTTCGTCAGAGAGTGCGCTCTTGCGCCGGAAAATTATGCAAACGATCGGCGCATGCGCGCGAGTTTGATCTCGCATTAGAGACCAGCCCGACAAAAAAAAAAAAAAAAAAAAGAAATCGCGTCCGCGCCGCGCGCGTTCTGGATATATCCAGGCTTAATTAGAAGCGACGTCCTCGAAGAGCGCGCAGGCAGCCGACGACGAGCGCGTATATAAAACCGTAAACTGGCAACATAAAGGCGCAGCCAATCTCGCCTCTCATCTCCGCGGTCTCCTTGCAATCGGGTCGCCTACTTTATCGCTCCTCCTCTCTTGCCCGGGAGATGGCAAAAGAGCTTAGGCGCCCCCTCGGCGTGCGTACGTATATAGCCATGTACTTTCGCGAAAACCGCGAGCTTTTACAACCGGGTATATTGTATTTACGTTATATTATTGCGAAAGACTATGGCCGAGCGGAGCTTTTCGCTCGGAGCACATCCGCGAGAGAGCTGAAATCCATAAAACTGGCCGCGCGCGGGGCAAGTAAGATGTTGTCGGATTCTGACTGTACCGAGAGCGTTCAACTCGAGAATGCTTAGAATCGAATTCTCGAAGGAAATATTAAATGCATATATCAGAATTACCGTGAAAATGGAGGAATGTCGTAAATAGTACAGAAATAGCCGGCGATTGTGAGATTAAGCGATACGTATGAAAATGATTTTCTCGAGAAAAAAATGTGGAATTTTTGTCTTCTTCTTTAATACACAATAATAATGGAGTACTTTTAAAGAATAATAAAAGGCCTTACGTTTATGGCTTATTGAAGAAATTCCTTTGGATAAATTAAAGTCTTTATTCAATCAACTAAAAGGAACTATTATCAAATATGCGTTACTTTCAATTTAACATCGGTATAGAAATATTCGCGGGATTATCTGAAACTCATCCTGCAAAGATAGTTCAACAAGTTTTTCCTTATTTCTCGATTACTTTATTACAAAGCCGTAAAATAATAATCAAGAATGATGATACGAAAAATATAATTTCATTATAGAATATATTTCGCTTCAATTAAAATATTTCCATTGAGTTAAATAATAATCTGTCCGCATTGGAAAAAGTTGGAAAGCTCAGTTAATTGGCTAATAAATATCTTTAATCGTTCTATTATAAAACCCTCCGCAAAATGCCTGCAACAACCTCTCTCTGGTAGGATAACAAAAAATACCGAAATAACAAACATTCTTCCCAATGCACAGCAGAAACTTTTCCGAGAACAATAATCCCGGCGGAAAAAGCCCGCCGAGATATATCTAAAATCGGATAAAATCCATCCTCGGCCGGGTGTATACGGCTTCGATTCCTTCGTATCGGAATCGGTTCGCACGTCGCGCGCGGCCGCTCGACGTTTCCTAGCCGCGGCGCACACTTGTCTGCTGGCTGCATGGCACCGTGGGAGTGCCCTGGCCCGCCGTTGTTCGTCGCCGTCGTCCTCGTCGCCTGCGAGACTCTCGCTTATCGTTCGCAAGCACCGAGCGAGCACTTACCGGGAGATTTTTTAATCGGGGCCCCGGCATTGGTAGCCTGCAAAATATATATCTGCCTCGATATTACCGCGAGAGAGGGAGAGAGAGAGAGAGAGAGAGAGAGGCTCGTCAGGTCGGTCCCGGAGAGAGATTCGCGACTTATTTACTATCAATTTCAGGAGATTAGGCCTGCGAGCCTCTAATGGCGTCTCGTTTTTATAGGCGCCTGACGAGCTTCTCCTTTTTTCAGACGTGATTTTATGGGGAGTATTGAGCGGCTTTGTTTATTTCGCGTTACTGTTACTCAGATATCCGCGGGAGGATTTACTTGCCGAGCGGCCGTAAAGGCCGCAGCTGAATTAGAAAGTCGACGACGCATTCTCATCTTTCGACGGCGCTTATCTTTATATCAGTCGTATTATAAAAAATCCGCGCTTAGAAACTTGTATTCTTCGTCCGTTATTCTTCGAGTAACTGTACTGATAAGCAAATGCACCTACCGCTCGTTAGGAATATCTATAAAATGCTGGGCCAGTTTCGCGATAATAGCTTTTTTTTTCTTTCAAACGGTTGCTTTTTCAAACTTTCAAAGCCTTTGCCGATTCGAAACTGATAAGCCGTCCGATGCTTGCTTTTCTCGAATTTTTTAATGAAAAATTCATCTTTTTATCAAATGTGGAGCGAGAGTAAAAAAAGGATTAACCGAGCGACGTAGTTTTAAAAGTCGCGTCGCGGATGGATTTTAATTAATTAGGATAATTGAATTCCGTTCCGTATTCGCAACCGGACAAAAAGTCAAATTATTAATCAACAATGCATAAATGAAGCAATTTTTTCTTCGAACGTTAATTAACTTTTTCTAGCAACGAAAAAACGAATCAGAACTATATGTTATGTTTCACGCGAAAAAAGAAAGAACTTCTCCAATCAATACACTTTTGCTCGAAATAACGAGTATTTAAAATGTAGATTAAAGTGTCCGTCCGAGAGCGCGACTGCAATTAAACGGAGAGACAGTAAATAACAAAAAAAGAGCGAAGCTCCCGACAATGTGGCCAACAAAAAGGCGCCGCATCCGCGGCTAAATTAGCGAGCAATGAAGCAGAAAAGGAGTTTAGAGCGGCGGGCACGTCGACAAGTGGCCGGCGGAAATCGCTACACCTGCGCCGGTGCGTTTTTCCGGGCTCTCGGGCGGCGGGGGAGTGAGAAGCGGGGCGCGGCGGGCAAGCGGCCAGAAGTGCAGCGGAAAACGCAGGCTGCGCGCGCGCTCTTGCGCGGACTAAACTACACGAACTCGCGGCGCGGGTATATAAGTCGGGCTATTATCGGCCTATACGCTGAGAGCCTCTCCGCTTTCATCCGCTAATGGGCAGCTCTAACTCCCGGCCGTCTGCCTCCTTTACTGCGTCATTAATACAAGTTGCACATGTCGAGAGCCGCCGCCGCTGCCGCCGCCCCGCCGCCCCGCCGCCCCGCCGCCGGTGCGCTACAATAATTTACATGAATGGAATTGAATTTTTCCGCGCCGCGCCGCCGAGGAGAGAAAAAGGCCGCCGCGGAGGGCTACGTAGGGAAATAGAGAGGAAAAGAGAGATGACGCGCGCCGAGGGCGAGGAATCTTGTGCATTTTGCGTCAGTAATTACATGAAAAAGATGGCACATCGGTGGATGCTCGCCTCCCTCCCTCTCTCTCTCTCTCTCTCTCCTTGCCTTCTCCTTATTCGCTTTGGCCCGAAAGCTTCCGCCGAGCGCGCAAAGCTAACGCGAGCCCCCTCTTTTATTTTTTTTACCTCCTCCTTGTCCGACCGCCCACCGCATATTTGCTGCTGCGCGGCGCACTGGAGGGATTTCTATCTGTCCGTCTCGGCCTTCCTTCTCCTTCCCCCCCCCCTCCTCCCCCGCTTCTGCTCCTTCCTTTTTATGTTTTAATTTCTGTGCGCACTCGCTGTGTCCGGCTGACTGGAGGATTCACCTACGCGAGCGAGCGAGGAGACTCTTCACTTGGGATACTGCCGCGTTTGCAACTTTTCGCAAAAGCGTTTTGCCAGTTTTTTGTTTTCTTTTTCACCGACGTGGATGAGTTGTACATCTAGTGGAACGTTAATGGTTACTTTAAAAAAGAAGATTTTACTAGCTTTTCAATAAGTTGAATGCAATCTTGTGTTCGTTCGAATAAACATTGTAGCTTGATTCTAAAATTTTAGGCTCGCTTATTACGTACCTGTTAAATTACCGATTCTAAAATTCCTTTTACTTTCCATGAAAAATCAAAAGAAATTGGTCCGAGTAACAACACTTTACACATTCGTCGTGAAAGTTAGTACAGACTCAAGACACAAATTGAATAATTACTTACCTATTTTACATTTAAATACTGCACGCTGCTGTAATCCATGACAGCTGTGTATCTAGAAGTCGTTAGCCATTTGTCATGAGCCGTACTTAACGAGTTGCCTTCTTTTTTTATCAAACTGCTTATTTCTCGATTTTTTTTCTTGTCCAAATGAGTTTTAGCAATATAAAAATCTACCCGGCTGAGCTTTCTAATTCCTTGCAAAGAATCTTTCAATCATTAAAACCGTTCAAGGTATTAATTACCATACGTTAATATCTTGCAGATGTTTAAAATAATTATTAAATAATGTTGCCAAAACAAATAGGTTTGTCACAAGAGTCAAGCGAAAGGCCAACAAACGAACGCTCCAGCTCGCCAGAAGAGTTTCTCAAAATCCGCAGCATCCAGGAATCGGACAAAGGACGCAGCCCATTCAAGCTCGGGATCGACGAAATAAGGTATACGGGCTTGCTCCGCAGAGGAACAAGGCCGGACTTGGGCTTAGCTTATTATGCGCGAGGCCGCGCGAGAGTTTAAAGCAAATAATGTCGTCGTAAAGCAATCAGCTCTCTCTCTCTCTCCTCTTCCCCTGCAGCCTCACGCCTACGCTCGGCGGCGCCCCCCCTCGGCTGCACGCCCGAAAGACTAATGGCCGATCGTCTTGACCACACGGCGCCTCGGTAATCCTCAGCCCCGCTCGCGACCTCCGCGCCGAGGGGTCACGATCCAGCGCGGCGACGCTGAATTAGCCGCGAGCTTTTTCCGGGATTCCGGCATCCGCGGCGGGGAGAGAGAGAGAGAGGGAGCTTTTTTTCCCCCCCCTCTGACATAATGCCGGGAGGGAAAAATCGACACGTGACTCGTGCCGTGCTCTCTCGCCGAGCGGAGCCCGATCGATTACGTGTACCGATCCGGCCCGGGAGATCGCGGCTCGCGAACTTTGCCCGAGAACTCGAGAGCTTTGCCTCGTTTGCATTTCCGCTGCTTTAATTTAGTATACGGGGATTCGCCGGGGAGAGAGAGAGGCACTGCTTGCTGATCACGCCTGCTGTGTTCTTTATTTAAGTATGCTAACGACGGTTCTTTTTTTTTTTACTTTTTTAAGGGGAGTCGTGAACTTTCGTTTGCGCTTTTACCCATGCAAGGAATTCGAACTTTAATGCAAATAGTTTCGTCCACTGTTGGCTCCTGCTGCAAGAAGTAAATGCTTGCGGGTCAAGAACTGCAAAAATAACCAGGTAACTTGGTACACCAAACAGGTTTTTGACCTCATACGAAGAAAAAGCTTCAACTTTTGTGATTTGGAAACAAAACTGTTGCAGATGAAAACATTCTTTTTATTTTATTAAGAAATTTGTACTCATAGTCAGTAACGCATTCGTTCAATAAATTTAGCGCATAGCTCAAAGATTTTTTGTTTTGCCTCTCATCAAAAACCTCATCATGCCCGAGCAGTTTAGATAAAAATTACCATCGCGTACCGGTACAGTATTCTCCAAGGGATGATACTTTAGCATCGGTGCATTAAGTGTAATGAAGAGTCTCCTAAGTAAGCTAATCAAAGACGCAAGTTGAATTTTATTGGGTAAACGGAGGTTGTATCTCATCCGCAAGCAATGTAACTAATTGGTAAGTGACCGGCAAAGCAAATCCAGCCGATGAATTAGCCTCGCGAAGGAGAGAGACAATGTCATAAAGGGGAAATAAATAAGAGAGCGAAGCAGGCCCTTTGCGGCAAGTAATTCGCGGAGTTTTGTCGCCGCCATAACTGCCCCATTCGTATTCACTCTCGACTCCATAGAACAGGCGGACGGGGCAGAGAGAGAGAGAGAGAGAGTATAAAACGTCGCGCGCGCGGAAGAGCCATTCCCACGCGCGGCAAAAAAGGCCGGAGAGAGAGAGAGAGAGCCCGAACGAGCTGAAAAAGGCATCAGACACTCGCGCGCAATCGTTAAACTACCCGATAGCGCGAGTCACAATTCAGAAGCATAAAATTATATGGTGTTATTATTCGCCCGGGGAATTAATGAAACGCGCAAGGGGGAGAATATAATTCCACATTCTTTCGGCGCGGATCGCGCGGGGAGAAGGTGAGGTGAGCAAGATATCACCCGAGAGAGAGCGAGCAGGAGAGAGCGAGAGAGAGAGAGAGAGAGACCAAGCGAGACGTCGTAAAATCCGCGTTTCACGAGGCTCTTTAAACAAATGCCCCGGCAATCCGCGCAAGTTTTTCCGCGGGAACTTGCGCTCCGCTCCTTTTACAGTGCAATAACGCTGCGCCGCCCGGCAAAGTCGATTTTCTGCCGCCGCCGAGTCAAACCTTATACACTCCGAAGGAGGTGGAAGAAGGGGGGGCGGCCGGGGGGGCACCTCGCTATAAACTAGTCGATCACTGCGAATTTTATTTCAACCGGATGCTCTCCGCGCTCGCCGAGCTTTTTTCGCCCTTTTTATCCGGGAGACCAGGAAAATGCCGAACGATATTTGTTTTGTGCGCGCCTGCCGCGCGCGCTCATTTTTAATTGGCCGGGCGGCGTTTTAAAAACGCTTTGTACTTTTTATGGAACGAGTTTTAGCTTAATGCGGCCTTATAAGCTCGCGCGCCTAAGGAAAAACCGAATTTTATGGGGTTTATAAAATCTGCCTTCGGATAAACGGATTCGATTTCATATATCAGCCCGATAATGAAGAGCGCGAGCTAAAAATAGGTTTATTGTTGAAAGTAAGCGCCGCCTTATGAAGAAATATTTTTAATTTATCGCTTTGATTATGACTTCCTAGTATTAGGTAACCCAGGCGGCAATTAGAATATTTAGCCGATTCCTGAACTGCGCGAACGTTTATAAACTATTTTTTCAGGTTTTACGGTGCAAAAGGAGAATAGAGAAATTTTATTGTAGAATAAAATTCTTATTGGCTTGAATGAATTGAATTGCTCTGGAGGTGGAAATAGTTCCAGTCAATCTTTATATCTTTCCATTTGATTAAAAGAAAAAAAAATGAAACTTTAACGCTCATCCAAGTTTGTAAAAATTGTCATTTTTTCGTAAGGATTGTAAACACGCGGATTAATACACAAAGCAAATTTACAAATTTTAATGCAGCGGTCAAAACCGAACGCTCTGCCAGGCCAAAAAGTAAAGCAGCTTATAATTAATCGCTAAATAAATATCCAGCGAAACGGGGGACAAAATAAATTATGCCGTTTACATGCGCTACTTACAACACCCCTTTGAAAGGTAGGACCTGGCATTATGGCCAAAAAACGGCCCCCCTGAAAAAAGAGAGCTGGTCAGAGGCAAAAAGCCGCGGCGGCACAAAAAGTTTAACACATAGGCCAAGGAAGAAAAAGCGTCGAATGGAAACTCGGGAGCAAAAAAGCTGACGGCGGCGGCGGCGGCGAATAAGCATTCCGGCTTTCGAGTCGGTGTGTGTGTGTGTGTGTGTGTAAACTCGCGGTAGCTGTAGCCGCCATACGTCAACGTCCATTACCCTTCCAAGCCCGGGGCCTCGGCAGCGGAGCGCAGGCTGGCTTTAATGTTTTCGACTCGGGCACACTCTTTATATCCCACCTTGCAGCTAATTAGCAAGAGGCCAGATACCGGACACGCGCCGACTGGCTCCCCTCTCTCCCCCCCTCTCTCTCTCTCTCTCTCTCTCTTTCACTTGTCGCGCAAGAGGCCGGACCCGCGCGACACGCGCTGGAGCTGGATTTTTCTCTCCCTTTCATTATCTTCGCCCTGTGTACGTAGAGCTCTCCGCGCTCGCTCGCGCGCTTCCTTTTTCTTTCATTCCTCGCTTTCTTCCCTTTCCTCTTTTATTTTTCTATATAACGTACGTGGCCGCTGCCGCCGCCACTGCTGCCGCTCCGCTCGTATTCAAAAAGTTCGTAAATAGATTTTTATTCCCTTTTTCGACGGGGCCGAGCTTTTACCTCCTTTCCTTCCTTCTGTCTCGCGCGATTTTTCTCGTCTTTTATTACAGGAGCGCGCGCGTTTTTATGCTTTCAGCAGCGCGAGAGCGCGCCGTTTCATTTTCCTTTTCCATCTTTTTTTATTTCCGTCCGCGTATACATATATATATATATATATAATGTCTTCAACGAGACATCTCTTTCAAGTCCCCCCCTCTATTGAATGCCGCGCGAGCGAGCCTCTCTCTCCCGCTCTCTGCTAATTTTTTTATCACCGACGCGCGTCCACTATATAATTCGCGATTCCCGCGATTATATTCCGAAAGTCATTATAAGTCATTTATACGTGGCGCCGCGCGCGCGGCAAAGCCACACGCCTCATAGACTCAAAAAGAATCGAGCGAGCGCGAGAGAGAGGCCCCGTAATAAGCGCGCGACCATTCACCAGCCCTCAAAACCCTCGCCCTCTTTCCTCCGTTCGTTTTTTGTCATATTCGCGCGCCCGCGAGAGAGCTTTTGACGGCCGCTTTCTTTCTGCGCGAGGACACAGCGCCTCGAATTTCTCAAAATGCCGAGAGAGTCCTGCGCGCCGATTTCAATTCAGCGCCGAGAGCGAATATAACGCACTCGTGGAATGCGCTTTATACGCGAGAGGAGCGCGACGGGGCCTTTGCCGAAAGAGAGAGCCTGAATTATTTCTGAGCAATGCGCGAGAGAGAGAGAGAGAGCTGATTAGTTCGTCTTTTTCGATTGAAGGCGGATTATTAATGTTCGCGCGGACGGAAATTCGCTAATGAAGTCTATATCCCCGCGCAAAGGCACGCGCCGAAGGCTTTCAATGCCGCGTAGACAATCGGGGATTTTTCCTCGCTCATTGCAGTTTCTTTCATCGTGGCGATTCGGTTTTAATTTTCTATCGAGAGGCCATGCATATTTTTAGAAGTCTTTCACATGTATTTTTTTTTTCTCTATTTCTATTTTTCTATTTTCGGGTCTTTTCAAGTAATGACGCTTGCAGAGCTGATTTTTTTTTTAAAGAAAACTAAAACTCGGTTTACCACTGAAAACTGTAAATTGCAAAGAATCGAATTGTTTCTTTAATTCATTTTTAGCTAATTGAACGAGTCGTCTCTACTGGTTATCACGTTTTGATTTATGGCATAACCGGTGTTAAGGATGGGGTATTACTTTATCTTATTAATCGCGGAGATGGTCGTTAATATAGAGGCTAGATATCACGGAAATCGTTTATATGTAGTATTACTAATCGGCGTCTATCGACCTACGCTTCTGCATCGACGACAGAAACTTGAGGATGGTACTGGAACGCGGGATAAAAGAAACACGGGAAAGCCGAAAGATATAACTAGTTACCGCATATTTTTCTGCTCACTTATTCCGCCGGACAAGATAGATGCAGAAAAATATTGTACATCAATGTGTTTTATTAATGCCGAGGCGATTCAGGAAATTGAGAAGCACTTTAGAGACAGATTGCTTTTCCGATTTTTCTCTTTAATACGGTAGTTGCTTAATTTAGCACTCGTGATGTCTGGAAATATTTTCACTAACGTTATTTAAATCGATGTAACGCTCCGCAATTATAAACAAATATTTCAATCTGACAGCTTGAGTTATTATTATGAATTCCTTTAGTTCGAAAAATGTGCTAGAAGCGTCAATTTCAATGCTTCCATTTGTTTCTAATTGAATTCCCACATAAACTCACTTATATCATCAGTAATTATCTTGTCGGAATAAATTAGGAAAATTTAGACAATCATCACTGCCTTTTCATCTTGAACAAAAAACAAAACTTTCTCAAAATTGAAATCCCCGAATGCAAGTTTCGCCGGACGCCTAATGCAGAGCTGCGCAAGGAGCGAAAAACGGGTTCCCCCGCGGGCAGGATAAGAAAATGCAAAACAAAACCGAAGGCGCGGGAAGGAGAAAAGTTTTAAGCCGGAGCCTCCGAAGCCGCGAAAGTAATCTCCTCCTTAACAAGTTGGCCTAAAGAGAGATCGGCGGCGGCAGATCTGGAAGGCGTGCGCGCTCCGCCAACTTATATATACACTTGCCGACTCTCGAGAGTCGATCATTAGGTGAGTTTAGAAAAAGGGCTAGTCGGCGGAAGTTTCATTAGGAAATGGATGAAAACAGTGGGTATACAGACACGCGAATTGGAAAGGAGGCGGTCTGTGTTTCACTCTCGGTCTGGCCGCCGCTGAAACGAAGAGAAAAGAGAGAGAGAGAGAGCGAGAGAGCGAGTCAACACAGCGGCGGCAGCAGAGGGAGCTTTGAAGCTCGCGATGACTCGGGCTGATAATCCATTAGGATTCGTCTACTTAGAGTATAACATCTATTTGAATGCAAATCAATAGGGAATGGGAAAGGACGGTAGCCAGTAATTGGTCCGGCTTTATTGGAGCCTCTCTCAGTGTCTCAAAGAGCATCTCGTTTGGTCATCTTCTCCATCTGGGCATACGCTCGAGCGCTCTATCGCTCTCCTGGCGCTTCTTGTCTCTCTTTGCTCATTTCCCCCCGCTGTCCCTCGCTCCTTCTCCCTCGCTCTCCCCCCCGGCATCACAAAGTATATGTATATACGCGGGTTTTACCGTAAATTAACGAGGTCCGCTGCGGCGAAATTAGAAAACGGGCAAAAATATGTTACGCTTTTTCAAGCGCCGCCGCTGCCCTTTCGAATGCGGAGCTAATCGCGGACAAATCAAACTTTCAGCGATTGAGTTACCGCGGTAAACACGTTAATTAAATTACGCTTCCTGGAAAAAAAAGCTTGAACTTTCTGCTAAAACTCTCGATTGAAAATCAATAACCATAACATGCGTTTGCGCTAGAAATTTGCTTAAGCAAACCCGAAAGTTGTTATATCTCTGTTCCACCGTCCTTCCCGACACAATAAACCAAATGTTTAGTTTTCATCAGCGTACATTATAATCAGCAACATCCGCGCAGGAGACATCAAAGAAACAAGAGTGATAGAGAGAGAGAAAGAGTCGTACAAGTCGCAAGCCGTGTTTAACAATTTCGCTCGCAGCCCACAGAATCAATAAGGGGATGAATATCGGAGCCAGTGCGCTTACACAGAGAGAGTGAGAGAGGGAGAGAGAAAAAAGGGAACGGAAAGAGAGCGAACGCTGCTGGAACTAGAGCGAGCGAGCCTCGCAGCCATAGATAAAGCAAGACAGACGCAGGAGAGGAGGAGGAGGAGGAAAAAAGCGCGTACAAAGTCTAGACGGCCGAGAAACACATAATAATCCCCCCGGCAGGAGAGTGTATCGACTCGTTCTCATTCGGTAATGGCTTGTAAGAGGAAACGGGCCAAGATTTATTGGTCGTCGGGCCGAAACGTACACGAGAGCGCGAGTCAACAAACGCCCGAGCACAATGGAAGGAGAGAGAGAGAGAGAGGGAGAGAGAGGGACGCACTGCGGAACGTTAGACGCTTTCCAATGGGCCATTTCTTTCCAGCCGGTGATTAACGATTGAACGCACTTGACTTCCGATACGATTCGCCTGCCGGGAAACCGCTCGAAGAAAAATCCCCAGTTGACAGCGCCGTTCGACTCGAGTCCTAGTCGCTGGTTATGACTAATTAACTTGTTTCACTTCCACTGACGTAATGCAAAAATCGCAGTACAAGGCTCGGGGTTTCTTTTATTCGCGACGGCAGGCTCATTAATCAATTCATTGATATAATTGTTTTACATTGTAACGCTAATGTGACTGTAATTACTAGATAGTACGTCAAAATTTAAAAAAATGTCAAATTCTGGCAAATTACTTTTGCAAACTTTGAGACGCAGCTTTCGCGCGAATTAAGTGCTTACGTGGCCGCAAATCATGATCATATTTTTATTATACTCTTCACTTTGTCATGCTTGTTTCCTTTCCGCCTACGCACTCGCTGAATTCTTTAGTTCCTTTAAAAGTCCTTCTCGCCTCCGCGTCATTGATTTATGGCTCTTCGTCGATTTGTCACTTCGAAGTCAGACTCGCACAACTTGCACGCTTCTATTGCTTTGTTGGAAATCCGGGAGCCGCGAGGACTCAGGCAGCGACAGAAAATTGACGACTTGTACATTTTTATCGTTATTAATAATACAGGACAAGATTAATCAGTAATTCGACTCATAATTAAATAATAAAAACCGCTGCCAAGTCATTGGCAGTTAGCTTCCTCCTAACTAATTTATTGTTCCATTATTATCCCGTTTGTATTA
>UCOM01001401.1:0-42080 GCA_900474385.1 Ormyrus pomaceus
TATTGTTTTTATGTAAAGGTATTAATTTTTAAAATTTAATATTAGTTTGTTAAAAAATTAATATTAAATTATAAATAAATACCTTTACAACTCGAATGTAACTATTCTCAGTTTCTGGATTCATGCCTTCAAATTTAAAACTATAATTTTTAAAAAAATTACGGTTATTTTTCAAAAATTCTGTCGGCTCCATTTTTTTCAAAAACTTAATGTATTCGTTATATACTAAAGTCAATTTTTATTTATTTGTTTCTAAACGAAACACCTCTTAACAAATTCTCGCTAAAAAGCTCTTTGTTCATTACATTCTGAGCCGTCCAAACTTGCACAAAATATAATATAAATATATATATACTTCAGTCTGAGTAGTTTAGTTTGAGAAGTCATCCGCAAAAGGGCAGTCGAGCGCTGTCTTCAACAACGACAAATTCCGTCCGTTTGGAAATCTATCAGTCGAACAATCGGGGCTTTTTGCATTTCGGCTGCAATTCTGTCTCGGGTGCTACGGGATCGAAATATATATAAGTATCGCAGTGTGCGATAATTCCTGAAACTTGACGTCGTGCTTGGAGATACAAGGGCTGTACTTCTCCTGCAAGACGGAAAACATGGCATCTTTATGTAGACAAGCAATTTTCCAAGTTGTGAGCAGGCGGTCGATGCATAGTACCAGCCAGCTTAATTTCTTCTGTAAGTAGTGTGGTCGAGAATTTGCGTCTACGATTTTCTTCCCCGTGACATTACGTAATGTTCAGCCCTCGCTAAATGATTAATTATTTTGTCGAGGCAAAAGGTATCCTGTAGCTTTTTCTCTATGATGACGGACCCTTTGTATCTTTTCCAGTTGGCAAGAGAAATGCCGAAATGCCCGATGATATCGATCATGCGACTGGTAAAGACAAGGCGGAAATGTTAGCTAATATTGCTGGTAACGATGTAAGTATCGTTTTCTGCGGTATTTTTGTAAAATAGTTAGTGGTGCATCATATACAGAATAAGTGAATGTACTTTAGCTCAAGGGACATACTGAAGTCAATGTTTTATCAACCAACAGGGAAGCTTGAAAGGTTGTGTTGTCTAACATGTTGCAAAGCTTCAAATGGTTTTTTAGTCTCGGAGGTTATCTTTATTTAAGTAATAATAGCCATACTAAATCTAATTTCACGTAATATTATATATTGAGTTTTAATTTTGTAAGTTTAATAATAAATTATTATCCTACAATTTTTAATTTAAAAAGGAATTTTATAGTTTGAACTAACATTATTAGATTTGTAAATCACCTTTTGTTGTTGTACAAAATTTAACAAAATAGCAAATGTTCGAATATTTTTTTAATTAATTTTTAGATTTACGACTACGGTTTAGAAGATATTAAAATTACTTCAATAATATTAAGGAATTTGATATTGAGTAAAAATCTACCTTTTGTAATCATCTTGATATGGTCTTATCTGCAAGTTGAATTGTTAAACTTTGAACATGATTTGAACTTTGAATTTGACTTTTTACTAATTTATATATCTTTATGTTAATTTTTTTTAATAAGTACAGTGGACAAAAAGATCATTTTTAAAATATATTAATAAGTTTTATTTTTTAGGATCCTTTTGACACTAAAGTCATGAAGAGAGGACCAGGCACCAAAGATTGCCCCAATCTAGTTGGTAGTTTTTTCAAAAGTCGCCTTGTTGGTTGTGTCTGTGAAGAAGATCAAATGCACATTAACTGGATGTGGCTTCACAAAGGTCAGCCCAGGCGTTGTGAATGTGGTTATTGGTTCAAACTCGTTGATCGAACACCACCAGCTTAAACATAATCTACTTGCTAACACAAAGTTAGTCGATTGTTTGAAACATTTACCTACCTTAGAGTTAATAAATTGCATTAGGTGATAAAATCAAAGCTTTAGGATGGAATTTGCAACATACCTTTTTTTTTTTTCAAGAATCAATAATTAAATGTAAATTAATTATGGTGGAAAAAAATATGTTGCTAAATACGAATAATATTGTCCTCCCTAAAATTCATTTTTATTGCTCTGCAAATAAAGATTGTTTAAAATAAGATGTTTTTCATTGAATTAAATACCTTATTTTTAAATTAATACATATCATCTGAATTCCTTATAATCTATATTATAAAATCAGCATATATATAAACAGTGTTCCAACATTTATTTTCATATTACATAACAAAGAGAAATTATTGTTACAACATAAATTTCTTAAAGAAGCATAAATATTGGACAATTCTTATTACTTAATAGTCAGTACAAATGCAATTGTTAAATGGAAACACCAAAAAAAATTAAAACACTACTCTCCTGATACCTTGTTTGATTTTAAATATATAGAATAATTCTAATAAAACAAAATTGCACGTACAAATCTAACACCTTTTCTACCTATGACCACCTCCTTTTTTGCATTAATAGAACCTATAGAAACGTGACTTAGAATATGTACAAAACTTACTTTCACATTTTTAAAATTGCTAAAATATCAGTAACAAAGATTTGGTGTTTATATTTTTAAAAACAAAAATGATAATTTTGATTTAATTAGTTTTCATTTTTAATTTGAAAAGTATCTTCATCTTTCTTTTTAACAAAACTATCTTCACTTTTACCAAAATTAGTAATATCTTGTGATTCAGAACTTTCTTTTGCATTCATGGTAATATCATTGACGACTGGTGGTTGAAAACCATTTAATGTTTGCGATTGACTGGATTCAGACTTCTTTTTTAGTTGGCCAACAACAGTTACGTAATTGGAAGGTATTAATCCTACATTTAAGCTATCTGTGGCTCTCCACCATCCTGGTAAGTTTTTTGGTTGTAAAGATTGAGGAGCAATCCATACTTTTTGACCAGTTTTCAGGCACAATTCTTCTGATGATGCTGGATTAAAATCATATAGAGCTGTTGCAGTATGAACAGGTTCTTTGTCATTTTGCAACCATTCTTTTGGATTATTAACTAAAATAAGAATTTGGATTGTTAAACAAAATAATAATTTATTACAACTTAAAAATGGTATCTTAAAATATTTTTCAAAAGTAAAAATTTACCATTTATATTTATATTTTTGGCATTGCTTAACAATCTATGAATTAAGTATGGGGTTCCAAAAAGAATACTTAAAAATAAAAATATTGGCCATGATGATGTTCCAGTTTGATCTGAACTTGAGTTCATAACTTCTGATATTGTTTCTCTCCATAATAATTCACTACTTGCATCTTGACTTCTTAATCCTAAGAAAATTAAAAAATATTATAATATATTGGAAAAGTCTAAATTTATATAATTTTGAATAATCTTACCTAGTAAATATTTTGCTCTCAAATACAACCACTTCATGAAACGAACTAGGGCAAAACTACTTAAGAGCTGCTTCAGCATAGTTCTTAATTTACCCATATTATCTGCAACTCCTAAAATTGCTCGAAATGAACTTGTCATAGCAAAAAATGTTGATTCCAACATCATTGTCACAGAAGAAAATGTGTGAACCATAGCTTCTATCGATTGAAATGCTGGTCTTGTACTTTCTTCTGCAAATTGTACAAACCTAATAACAGATATTCATCATTAAGTTTATTTATTATGTTAATTAAACAAGTTTCAAGTTAAATAGTTATTGTATACCTGTTTTCTACATCTCCACTTGGACCCCATTGATTCTGTCTGTACATTGAATAACCTGGATGAGATCCATAAGACCCATAAGATCCATAAGATCCATAGCCCATGCCCATGCTATTGTATCCACCATAACCCGTGTTCCAACCAGAACCATATCCACCATAGTTTCCCATCATAGAACCAAGTGGACTATAAGATTGATAAGAAGAAACTGGCCTGCGAGGTGGGACTGGTGGAGGAGCAATCATTGCAGTACCACCAATCCCTGTTGGCTGTGAAATTCTAAGTTTTTAAAATAAATTATCATTTAATAATAATTTATCCTTAAAACAAGTCAGATTGGTAAGATAATGTTAAAGAGCATAGACTAAGCATGGGTACTACACAGATAATATGTGTAACAAAAATATTAATTAGAAATTAGAAAACTCTTTATTTTTTTCTAGTAAAAGGCATACATAAATTAATTTTCATAATTATTAATGGGCAAAATTTATTTTTAAATATACTAAAACATTATCATATAGTTTAGCATAAAATTTAAAAAAATAATTTGACAGTGACTTTGTACAATTTTTACTTTTCTTTTTCCAAAAGAAGTGGAAATCTAGAAATATGCTAATATGTAATTCAAATATTTACCCATCTATGACGTTAGGAGCATTACGAAATTGTGTTGTACCAAGTACATTTGTTCTCTGTTGGTTCATCATGATTTTTTAAAAAATAGAAAATCAAAGCAATTCCTTTACGTAGCACTTTAGACACAAATTGTTGTTATAAATCCATGAAATAGGTCAAAGGTTAGTGCAGATTTATTTGTAGATGTTTAATGCCTAATTTTAAAAATGAATCAATTAAAAAAAGCAGCTTTCTGAAAACAAAAAAAAGCAGCATCACTCATATTATTCAAGAATTGATAGTATCAATATTGGTATAAAAAAACAAATACTTGATTAGCAGCATATTATGAATTCATTAATGTACTGCAAGCTTTAAAATCAATTAATAAAGTAAACTTACATCAGCTACCATTTTTCTTCAACTTTTTATTGCATCTTACTAACGTAAGTTGTAAAAGAACTAAATTAAGAACACTTTTTCACTAAAAAATAGCCCGATGATGATAAACGAAAAACAAGCTAGCTGTTTCGCTAAGACTTAGGGCACGTTTGATTAAGTGGTCGCTGCCGTTGGTCGTTTCGGACGTTCCATTTTCCTGATGCAGCAAGCGGTTTGACGCGCGCTGGGCCGCTGGCTCGACGTGATGAGCTGCGGCTGCGGTGCGTTTGCATTCTTATTGCTCTGTCGGTATCCTACTAAATGGAATTAGCTTTATAATTTGTTTGCCTTCTATATAAACATAGCATTATAGTTGAGGAGTAAAAGAAAAGCAAGAAGGCAAAATAATAGTTACTCCATTTTGCTTGGACGATATTTAGCTCGAAAATGTACTAATATATAAATAGATATTTATTAGCACAATTCTTAACACGAAAAAACATGCACGTTTAATTTTTAATGTTTAATAAAATAAATAATAAAATTGTTGATCAAATATTTTATGTAAACGGTTTTCGCTCCGAGAATAGGTAACGTGAAGAAAGCTGCGGTATTATTTATTTTTAACTTAAATAAGATTTTTGTAACAAAAACGGGATTTTGCAGCATTCCGTAGCACCGCCGAGGAGCAGCGCCGTGTCGCGCGAGCGCCGCATGCATGGGCTGCGGCTGCAGGCTGCATGCAGGGTGTCCCACTGTCCCAAAGCATTTTGTCCAACTGCCATAATCGAACGTGCCCTAAGTCTCTGTTCTGTTCCTTATTCCATGGTCTTAATTTATTGACATTATTTTTTGATCAAAGTTGTGATTCATAAACGCACATCGCACTTTTATAATAGATTAATTCATAGAATATCGAAGGTCTCTGTTACAGAAACTGATTAGATAAAAGTTCTTAGTTTTACGCTTTAATTGACTACTTAAACGACAAGTTAAATGTCATTACCAAAATAGAAAACTGCTCACACACAAGCACTTGAAAATTTTTAGTAATTTTATTAGACTGTTTTTATTTTAATAATTTTTCCAGATATTTAAGATAAAATTTATTAAAATGGGTGCTGGAAAAAGTCAGTTCACTGAAGAAGAACTTCAAGATTACCAGGTTAAGTTTCATCTAATAATTTTATTTCAAAGTTTTATTTATTGACTTGTATTATAGTATCTATAAAACTAGACAATTATCAATTAATTTCATAATAGCTTAATTCTTTTTAGGACCTTACATATTTCACTAAAAAGGAAGTACTGTAGTAAGTATTGTTTGTATTAACTGATAAAAAAAAGATTATTAAATTATTTCAAACTGTAAATTCTAATTTGAAATACAACTGTAGCGCACATCAAAAGTTCAAAGCACTAGCTCCAGAAAAAGTAGGACACAATAGAAATGCAAAACTGCCAATGTCAAAAATTTTACAATATCCAGAATTGAGAGTTAATCCTTTTGGAGATAGAATTTGTAAAGTATTTAGTTCTAGTCAAGATGGTGACTGTACTTTTGAAGATTTTCTAGATATGATGTCAGTTTTCAGCGATGCTGCTCCAAAAGCTGTAAAGGCTGAACATGCATTTAGAATATTTGGTTAGTTGAAATATTTAATTAATTCCTTTAGTAACAATATTTCTACATTAAAAGTATCTAATTTCAATACAATTAAATAATTAATAGATTTCGATGGCGATGATATGTTAGGCATTGGAGATTTACGTCAAGTGGTTGATAGACTGACAGGAAGTCAAAGATTAAGTGAAGGTGATATGCAGCAGTTGATTCAATATCTACTTGAAGAAGCTGATCTTGATGATGATGGAGCTTTAAGTTTTGCTGAGTTTGAACACATAATTGAAAAAAGCAGCGATTTTTCAAAGTAAATTTATAAAGGAATTGAGCTAATGTTTATAATCATATTTACAGTTTTAATCATTCATATTTTTTCTATTTTAGAACATTCCGGATACATCTATAGACAAACTATATAGCACAAATTTTTAGGTATTTTAAAAGACTGAGTACAGTAGCTGTATTATACAAATCGTAACATTCTTAGATATACATGTACTATATCACAAAGAAAGAATGTTTCAATGTTTGTAAATGACCAATGAAAAAATTTTACATAATTTATGCATTCAACAAGTGGAAATGTTTACCAATATAAATTTATAAATAATGAAGCTCTTATAAATATTAAAGAGAGCTACAAATATTGTTATTTAAACTAAAAACTTGTATTAATAATTTTTTCTACATTTATAAATTATTTATAATTTTGTTTTTAATATATTTATATTGTAGATGTGTATTATTGTGAATGATTAAAAATATAAATATTATAAATGAATGTAAAGTATTTTAAACCAAACATTTATCAAAATAATTATAGATTTTATTACATCTTGTTGATATTAAAATACAAAAGTAATAATTTAAAGTAACGTTTGGAAAAATTCAAATTTTGCAAATATATTATTTTTATTGCAAATAATTTTTTTTAAAAAATGGCAGTAGAAAAATTCTTTATATATATTACATTTTCTTGTCTTTTCAATTATGATTGCAAGTATCCTCTGAAAAAAAGATAAAAATGAGATATATATAGTAATTTTAGTTACTAACTTTGTTATTTTTATAGCTTGGTACTTACGGTAGTTTCATTCTCATAAAAATCCAACAAGTAATAAATGATACTATAATACTAATAAATCCTACACTAATCAATAATATCCTTGTCAATTTTGGCATAGATGGACTATGTGTTTGATCTAGAATAATGAAACCCAAGCCTCCTAATGTAAACAGAAAACTTGATGCTAATCCTTCCATAATATATTGCCCATTTACTCGATAAGGCATGAAAGCTACCTATTTGTAAAAAATTATGATATTTAAACTTAATACATGTAAAAAAATTATAAATGAACCAAATTATAGTAAACTAACAGGGCGACTGTGTCCATGTTCATCTGTAGTGGATCCTACTCCAGGTGGTTCTAATATAACATCATAGATAATTCCTATAGAACAGGTAGTATATATACATTAAATATGGAAATATAATATTCATTAAATAAATGTAGACTATTTCAATTAAAAAATAATGTATATCTTACCTCCAGTCATTAAAAAGTAAGAAAATAGTACCATAGAAAAAACGACCATTGCACTAGGTTTTACAAACCATGATGGTCTTTTTAATTTAATATTAGGAACTTCTAGAACATAAAAGGGCAGGCGATAAATAAAATTCATTTTTGTTTCAACTTTAACTTTGTGAAAGAGTAAATAGGTTAGAAGATGTTTAAGATTATGCTTAAGGTTTTGATTCTAAGTCCGGAAAGCCGGCTCACTGACACGTATCACATATAGACATATTGTATGCACGCAAAGTATATATATATATATATATAGAACAATCTTCTGCGAATTCAATTTGATCTGGCGAAATCGGAAATTTGGCAGCCTTGTTGCATAAAACGCACTTAAAATGTTTATGTTCATAAAGTTGCCTACTACTTGCCAGAGCGCGAAATTTGAATTATGTTTTAATTGAGTACTTAAAATGGGATAGTACTAAAATAATTATTTAATTAAATAAATAATTACATTTCTTTAAATTATTGCAATATTATTATTCTTGAAGAGTCTAAAATTAGTTTTTTTAATCTGTTAGTCATACATTTTTTATTCCAATTACGTTGAGCAGCCCTTTCATTGGAGAAATGAACATTATATCATAATTGTATTATTGTATTTCTTGTAAAAAACTGTGTTTTTTATCTGAAATTTAAAATGATTGATGTAAATATAAATTTATTTTTGTACTGCATTTTGGTGCATCAATATTAACAAGGTATAGTAAAAAAGATTTGAATAAATCTGTGTTTTAATTATTTTTTTTACACACGTACATCAATTTTTATAGAACCTAATTTAAGTCGTATATTAATATAATTAATAATATTTTTACTATCTCTACGTTTAATATTTCAAAAATGAAATGAAAAAGAAACAATGTTCTTTCAAGTAAACTTGAAATTAAGGTTTTTTTATCGGTAAAGGAACTGATGTTGGAACCACGAAAAATTCTTACATACAAATAACTGGGGACTGCTGGGGTTCAATATTATTGCATCTCCCAATAGAAACACTTCAAAGCGATCAATATATTTTAATGACATTGAGTTTTACGTAATTTTATGTATTTTAGTATAATTTTATGTAACTTAAATGTGTAAAAGGTATTTCTATTATACAGAATTGATGCATATTGAATTTCAGCTAATAAATGAATGCCAAAAACCTTCAGCCCACTAATAGAGTAGAGTATTGAAAGTAAGGTCTCTCCAGGCATACGCATGCAAGTATAACAATTGCTGGCGGCCTGTATCCTTGGCTGATAAGATCGTCACGAAAAAGCGAAGACAGCAGCATTCGTCGTAAGGCTAAGGCGCCTGCGCGCCCGGCTTATGCCTGCGGGAATAAACTTTTTGGAAAGAAAAAGATTATGATGATTGTTTAAAAGGCTTAATTAGTCGAATTTGTTAAATTGAAAATTAAATTATCTAGCTATTGAAAAAAATCTTCTCATTTTATACCATTTATAGAATGTGTATTTGCACCATAAGTGGTGTAAAATAGTTATAATATTATAAAAAATCTCGTTTCCGAGTTCTATTAAAAAATAAAAAAATAGCACACTCTATTGCTTATATTGCTAAACTGCACGTTTTCTTAAAGATATATAATATATTTCCTAAATATTACTTTTATATCCTGAAGATTAGTGCGCTCGCAAAGAAAAGGGAATTAAATCTGGTGCTAGTTTACGACTTGGCTCTTTCTTACTGCATTTTTCCTTCTCTCGATTAGAAAGTTAAAATAGTACATTGAGCAACAAGGGGAGAAAGTATAAGCTATTTCTAGCGAGGGTGTGAGGTGTTCTGCACGAATCGGAGTCGAAGGCGCCGAAGTCGTGAAAAAAGTCATTATTCCCTCAAGGGGAAAAAAGACTTTTTTCCCCACTGTTTCCCCCGCCTTCGGCGCGCCCTCGACTCCTACACGTGCAGAACACCTCACCCTCGCTAGAAATAGCTTAATTACTTTCTCCCCTTGTTGCACATAATACAAATTGTTAACAAAAAATGGAAAGGAAGACGTGTACATAGACGTGAGCAGACGTGATACTGACACGGGCTAGTGAGGAACGCGCTTCTAGCAGATTGCCAGCGGATTTGGAAAAAATTCGTTTTTTAACATTTTTTTTTTCTTTTTATGATGATACGTATGAAACTTTGAAGAGGATGCAACAGCAAAATTGCAATTTTTCAAACGACTTTTCATTATCAATTTTCCGAGTTATGCAGGCGGTTTTGTAACGGATCTACTTCATTTTTAAAAATAAATTTTAAGCTTTTTTTTTTATCTAGGAAGGCGTAATGGAAGAATCAAACATTTTTAGAAAAGGCACGTTGGAATAAAGGAAGGTTGCACTTGCGCACGGCAATTTAAAGTCAAGGTGATCAGCTGACGGACGATTCCTACATTATCGAAGCCCGGGCGGCTGCAGCACACGTGCGCGCGCACCGGCGCACGTCTGCAGTCTGCACCGAAAATCTGATTAGTCGCATCGGCGCCGTCTGCTTTTCAAATTGGTACCGTACCCCCACTACCAGCCCCTTGCTCGTCGCGGATTCAACCGTCAACGGCAACTCGGCAACCGCCGCCGCGGCCACCCTTTCGGCCGCTCTTTATCTCTTGCTGCCGCCCGCAAACGAGAGTAACTAAGATTAGGAAGGAATCGCGAAATTCCTCGCGCGCCTTTCTCGAGAAGTGCTGCCACCATGGTGGACTATATATACATCGCGTACACGTGCATTGGTGTGCGGCGCCGCTCGGAATTCCGCGCGCGCAGATAACGCGAGTGAAGTATACTATATATATACGAGCGGGCAGGCGCAGGCGGGCCCTCTCTTTTTCCCTCACACATACACTTGTGCGTGCGAAACGAACGACTGATCGAACCGCGGCGGCGCGTCTCCACGTCAGTGCTGCTGCTGCTGCTGCTAGGTTACGAAGTGCCAGCCCGCGAGCGCGAGTTTGTAGGCTAGGAAAGGGGGTGGTGGTCGTCGAGGACTCTGCCTTTTTTCCCCGCTCGCTCGATCGACTCGATTAGTGTTCATCCTTCGTCGGCGATAGCCTTTCTCGCCGCGAGAGCAAGGCTGCGGCCTCCAAAAGATCGCCGGGACCTCGTAACGATGACTCTGGCCGCGGAAACATGAGAGTTTGTGTGTTACATGTCCACTGGATGCTACTCTTTACGTCCGTCGTGTCTAGGTAAGTTCGCGCCCAAAATTCATCTGTCCCTTAGAGGTAGAATTCCCGCTATTAAATGTTGCATCAGACGAGTTTTCCGGTTGATTAAGTGATGCATCGATTTCGAGCAAGAGGATTCGTGGAACTCAAATGAGCGGTTTTTCTATGGAATGTGCGGAAAGCGGTGGTTTTATCGACCGCTTGTTTATTGCACGAGCCGAGAGAGATCGAGCCGCGTTTCACAACAATGGATAATTAAAAATAGATATAAACTAGTACCTCGATCTTAGATTATGCTCGTATTTCACTTTTGATGTGGTGGATTATATTTGTTTTAAAAAGGGATCTATACAGATATTGGGGTATTGTGAAAGATGTACCACCTGCCTCTTTTAAATAAATAAACACCTTGCGGCGCTGTTTTCCGAGATTATTTATCAACATTTGAGTCAAGTGCTGCTAGCCAAATATACATACAAACATTATATGCTTGTATAAATCTCAGCGAATTATCTATTCAGAATAAACAAGCATAATAGTGTACTTTTTAAACAGTCATGTATAGTTAAGGTGATTTATAAATTCTGTTAAGAACTGGCTTTTCTGTAATTTGTTTATAGGTATTATCAAGTGTTGTAGTAATTTAATACAAAAAAGTAATTTTTAATTGAAGAATTTAAACTTTTGTCATATAAATATTCTTTTGATTTCAGTGCACTTCTTTTTCTAATCGTTGCGTCTGAGAATATACAAAACAGCAAGTTTATTGGCCCAGACAGAAACCAAGAGTTTTCGCAAGAAGAAAATGTTACTTTCAATGAAGATTCTCAAGAACACTTTGAGCCCGACAGTGAAGCAAAATCTAATGCTGAGATTTTATCCCCCCTGAAAGCAAAGATAGGAGATCCAGGATTTCAAGTTAGTAAATTTTTATATTTACTGTTTGTCATGAAACTCTAAAAATTTTAACCATAAATTATTAAAATATTTTTAATTTTACATTAATACAATTAACAAACATAACCTTTTCTTTCAATGATGTTAACAATACTATTTTTGCTTGTCATTTGTACCTATTTGATTAAAAATTTGATTTTTTTTATTTTTAATAATTACTATGGTACAAGCTTAACTTTTAAATAAAAAATTTAATCAAAATTATATAATTAATCTAAGTGGTTTATTTTTAATATTTTTTTATTTTCAGGATGTTCAAACACCAATTTCATCCAGTTTTGACATCAGCAGTAAAAATGAGGAGCCAAAAGTCCCCCCAGAAATAGAAATTTTAAAAGAAAGCCTAACTCAACAGCCAAACCTGTCACAAGGGTGAGTCTAAAGTATCATGCATTCAGGCATTCAAAAAAGTTTTTTGCATCGTCAAAGAAAGCTTTGTGCCGCCGCGAGCAGAGTTACGACTCGACGCTCGTAAAAAAAGGTCGACGACGGTCATTATACTTTTCGATTAAGGCTCGCACATTGTTGACACAACGTGCGCAAGAGTCAGTGATTGTTTAAGATTAAGAAACTAATGGCTCGCGGCGTTGTTACACTTGACGTCAACGATTAACCTCGTTGAAGCGATTCCTCGCTCGGCGCGCGCCCGATGGAAACCCTTATAAGCACCGATTTGCCGGCTCGCTTCGATCGCGCGTGGAGAAAACTCGCTCTCACGTGTGTCGGTGCGCTTGTCTAGGTCGCGACCGAAGCCTTATCCGACTAGGGCAGCTTTCAAGTAGACTATCTAGTGCGGATTTTATCCGTCTGGCTGTCTGCATCGCACGAGACCCTGTTGCCTTGCGCTTCCGGTATTCGACCGGCGCACGGAATTTTTTATCGGCCGAACTTGTACCCGTCATTATTTTACAGATAACGGATTTGCCATTCATTGCTGATTTTCGTCGGAATAATGAACAGGCTAAGCTACATGTAAATGAATTACGATCCTTGTTGCGATAAGCGAGGTTATTAAGTAAAGTATTGAGGCAGTTTTGAGCTTTAACGACGAAAGTACATTATTGCCTTTTTTATTGAACGATTTTTTGAAATGATTAGTCGATAGAACTAATCTTTAATTTACAAGAGCTGAAAAATCGATGCATATTATTGTAATAGAGCTTATTTTTAGTTTATCGTACAGCCGCGAATGTTCTTTCATCAATTTTTTTTTAGGATTTCACTTGATTAATTTTATAAAATCATCAATAAATTAAAAAAAAAAAAAAAAACGGCACTTGCTCCATTTATCCAACCCGCATTTTTCTTCGGTTTCAAAAGAGAAAATAAGGTCACTTTTTCGAATACTTTCTATCTACTTTTACAGCAGCGATTTTCAGCCTGTTAATGTTATCAATTAGTTTGATACCAAAGAAATCTTGTACTTCCCATTTTCAACTTTTTCCAACCTTTATTGAATTTCTAATCGTAACATATTCTCTTTCTTTATTCGATTACATAAACGAAGCATAATGAAAATAATTGCAAAAGATAATTACAAAACATTGTTTCGGCATATCACTCAAAATACACAAAAACACATAAAAAAAAAAAACGTCAAAGAAGGTTACAACTCTTTGAAATAGAACGCTCGACTTGCGCAACTCAGCGGCTCGCGCGAATACAGATTGGCGCCGGCGCTGCGCAGCTGTTCCTCACGACGCGTACTTGTACGTCAGCAGCGTATCCAGGGCGAAGGTCAGCGAGGCTACGATCGTCAGAACGCCGCAGGCGAGAAGCTTGTTGAGATTCTGCTGGGGGATGATCTCGTCCTCGTGCTTGCCGAGCTCGACGATCAGTCGCGCCCCGGTGATGCAGCACAGGATCGAAGCCGCGCCCGAGAAAATCATCAGCTGAAAAAACAGAGCCGCAAATAGAGCCGGTCGTTCAACTCCTTTGTCGCGCGAGCAATTAAAAGACGCGGAGCGCGGATGAGACTTTGTGAAATTCACTTTTTATTGGCGATAGTTGACCCTTTGAGTCATAGTGTTGTTCGTAGTCACGATTGTTGCGGTATTTTAACTTTCTACGGCATTTTAATACAGTTTTTTTGCTGTTTTTTTTTTTTAATAATAATCAGTGTAGGGATTTTAGAATTTTTTTTTTCGTATAAACAAAAAATCGCTCAACTGTACAAGTGATTAATTACCGAATATTAGAATTTTTGTCGCAGAAAAATATATTTTAAAGCCATAAATTCTACCAAATTCTGAAAATCATTTAGATAACAGTGTTTCGTAACTTTATTTCGTTTTTAACTGCGAGCCAGATAAGTTAAGAAGGTAGAACATAATTTTACACCAGGTGAAACATTTCATAATTCTATTGTCAGTGTCTTCCCTTTACAAATACCGGAGTTGTTAGATAAGAAATTACACTCCTCGCTGATGATTACGTGGTTGAAAAACTACCGAAGCGAAATTGAACAGAACTAGTATAATTGTATTACCACTGGATTGGGTAAAAAATATCAACAATATTGGGTGGATTATTGTTTAAGGGAAAAGGTAGCATCATATTGATTAAAATGTTGTTAATAATTTTTTTAAGGTCAAGTAGAAAAACTATTGAATAAATTTTCATTGCGGATCATATTTCCCGATACTTTGATGAAACTTGAAATAATCTTACTCACCATTTTCTTTGGTAGCTGTTCTTTGAGTAATCGGGACACCATTAAAATTACGTTTATAAGTATATATCCGTAAATGGATATAAACACAACTGCCGCTTCCACGTCGCTAAAGTCTTGGAGTAAGCTCCTTCGAATTTTTGTGTCGTGCAACGGCGAATCGGACAATCCTATCGCAATGCAGCACAAAATCTAAAAAAAAAAAAATAACGCATTTATTTTCAAAATTTACTTATAGGGTGATTAGTAATAAATTCAAGGCAATAAGGTCACTTATAAAAATTTTAAAATAGCATGAAATTTAATAATTTGAAACACGTTATCGTATAAATGGAGAATACGTATGTATAGGAAAACCAGAAAAGTTAAGCTTCGAGAATTGTCAAATTACTGTAAATTATTGAATGATGAGAGTATCGTCTAGCAGCCTTGCGATCTAAGCGGGCTAAGGACGGGTAATTCATTTTTTTTTTTTTTTTTTTATTGCGTTAAAATATCTTGCGACTCGACTGCAGCAGTGCTCTTATCAACATCTATTGCACATTAGCATGCCTATATCGTATCAAGCATATTAGCTGGAAAGCACTCCGCTTATCAACTCGGAAGTAACGAGCAAAAAATCGTTCGAGTATTTATAACCAGAAGCCGGCACATTCGCCGCATAATCGTATATCAATCGATAGCCGATCGAATGCACTTTTTGCGCGAAACACGCGCGAAAAGTTTATACATTTTACTGACCACCTCGACGACTTTGAAGACGAAGAAGATCGTCGTCTTGGGATCCTTGGTGACGACTCGCTGAAAGTCCGACTTGATTTTCGCGAAGTCGTTCGGTCTCGCGCTCTCCTCGGCCATTTTACTCTCTCTCTCTCTCTCTCGAAACTGCGGGCGAACCACGAGGGAAGCGACACGGCTCCTTTCTTCCAGCACTGTCTTCTAGCCCTGAGCAGCTTCTAACTACGAAAGTCAACTTCTTAATGTAAACGTCGAGACTGTCAGAGTCGTAATGAGCCCATTGCAGAATCCCCACTTTTGAGACGTTAAGTGCTTCATTTGATTCGCAATTGTCATAATTCATAATACTCGGGACACCTACTTTAAGGTTGCGTGATGCACCCAACGCCCCGTCTCTTTTATTTTCGTATCGGAGTAAAACGGCTTAAATTATTTTTAATTCGTGGACTTGCTCGACGCTCTTATTTGTCGTCGGTTTAATAGCGTGGAATGCTTTCTGAATTAATGAGACTCGAGAAGGAAAATTTGGAGCTTTTTTTTAGTTTATCCGGAGACCGTTGCGAACCGGCGACTTTTTTCAGTAAAAGATTTTTTTGACGTGGTCAGATTGCTGCGGTTTTATTTTGGACAGCAAGGAATGGAATCCCCGATCTATTTTAAGAATTGCCGAATTCCACGAGTTGAAGAAGTCACGTTTAATCGTGCAAAAGCATTAAATTATTACAAGGCGTCGAAACCCCTTTCAATTTCATTCCATTCACCAGTGCGCATAAACTACTCCTTTTTCTTTTTTTTATTTTGAACCGCGGCTCGTTATTTCATTTTCAAACTTCAATTCATATAACGCGTAGAACTTTGTCCAAGCTTTTATTGCGCAACAGTATATTTTTTCAACGCCACTCAATTTAACTGTACGCAAAAACGTGTTTTCGATACGCGACCAATGCAACGGTCGTGACAATAGACTTCCTGATAATCCGTCTCGCGAAACCGAACGTGCCTTTTTATAGACTCGCCGCCGCCAAGCGAATCTTCCCGCTGCTTCCAAACAAAGTTTCTTATCAAAAGGCATTTGGCGAGGCGAAAACCTATATTGCTCAAGCGCGGGCGACTTTTGCTTGTCGGTCAGGTATTTATGCTTCGTGGGAACTTGATGCGCAATTCCCCGCGGCGGCATAATAAGGTTATTGACGTACTCAATTCGGTACGCAATTCACGATTTGCATAGCCTGCTCTATCTCCGACTGGTTTTTTTTTTTTTTTTTTTTGTTGTTGGAATACATTAGAATTCTTCGGGGAGCTTTATGTAATTTCGAGCTGACTCAAAGCTACGTCGCTTTTGCATCAACCACCGGCGGACAGAAGTATATTTTTAGACGGCCGGATTTATAAAAAGAATCGACACGGATTCGATTTACGAATGTAAAAGTAACGCCTTTAGGAGGCGGCAGCGCGTCCGCGGCGAGGTATTCGCGAGAAAAATTATTGTCGACGATTTAAATACGGGGGGATAAAGGCTTGAACGATGACCCAAAGGAACCGAAAGTGGAGCACGGGAAAATTACGAGCCACGTTTATCTAATTGAAACTCTTAGGTCTCTGCCGCTATTAATTGTGTCTGTCTTTTTGAATTTACAAAGATCCGCCCGCTTTCTTCCTGGATTTTATTAGCCGGCATTGGTCATTCGACGGTGCTGTTGAGAGAAAGAGAGAGAGAGAGAGACGGGAGAGTAAATTAATGTAATTTTTATAGAGGAAGGATAAAAATAATAACGGCATGAGTCAGTGGAGAAAATTAATTAATTTTTTTCTTCGTGATTTATAAAGAGGTGTCATTTAAAAATAAGTTTTTAATCGCATAATGAAAGGAAATATTCATAGATACGCGCGTAAATGTTATGCGAAGTAAGAAAACTTTTTATTTTCTATACGAATAAATTTTAATATTAACAAGTAGAGGATGCAATTAAATTTTTTTTAAATGTTTTATAACTAATTTTCATAACAGAAAAGAAAAACGACATTAGAAACCGGAGCAGAATACAATATCTTGTACTAAATATTAATAAATATATAATTCATGATATACACGATGTATTTTAATTAAATCATAACATTCAAGTTAAGGGCTTTTGTTTTCACCGTAATGTGAATCCACATCTTTTTAATACACAGTCGATATGTGATGTTATCGGAAAAAACAATAAAAACATAAACATGCTTGCGCGTCTTATTTTTAGTTCTTTTTTTTTTCTGGCGTTATAATTGTCAAGCGGAGCTAAAACTGGTCACTCATCTTCATTTTTTGTGCATTATGTATGCAAACGAGCTCTTATTTCCTTTATTTAATCACGGCCTTGACATTATTGCGCAGTTGTTTCTCTACTGGGTGTGATTTTCTCCCAAATGCAAAAATAGCAAAATAGAAAAATATATAGGTTTGTAGGAATAAGGTGAAGTCTTATTTCCAGGCGGGCGAAAGGTTTTCATTCGCGTTTAAAACGGCGATCGCACTTTAAATAAGTTATTGGCCAAAATTATTTTAATTTATTAATTGCGTGATATGATCTGCGTGCGAGAATATATATTTTGTGTTTTCAATATGAGAATTTGGAAATAAATTTGGCATCATTTAAATATCCTTTGCCCGAATTTCATGCTTGTACTAAATAATTTTACTATAAAGTACTGCAATTTAATCGCGGATTAAAAATAAATTCTGACGCAAATAATTTAATCTTCTTTTCGCTATACATATTTTGTACTTATATGCGTACGCAGTATCCATTTTCTTAGATGGTTTCTAATTTAACTAATTTTTCCTAAGTTATTCTATCGGTTCATATCGTTTTTTTTACCTTCATCAGTACATTATATATTAAATAAAAAATAAAGAGACTAATTTAAACGAATAAACCAACTATGAAATGCGTTAAAGCATCTCTTAATTTAATTAAAACGTGAGAACGTTCCCATACAAAAACCTGAGAAGAGCAAGAGCTGCTGAGAACAAAATTTTACCCAGCAACAGATCCACGTCCCCCTAACAAGCTCAGCTAATGACCGAATCCAGTAGCTTCCCTCGCATACATCGTTCCGAAGCTTCTCTCAAAAGCAAAACCTTTTTCATCCGCCAACAGGATATCCGACGGCGGGCAGCCGGTGGTTCTCACGATGGTCGACACTGCGGCGACGCTGCAGAACCTGGCGGAGTTTCGCTCGAAAGCTACGGGGGTCAACGAGGGCAACGCCTCGGCGGCTCCCTCCGCCTCGGCGCAGGAGGAGGAGCTGCAGGGAACCGACAACCTCGTCCACATCTCGAACCTGCTCGAGGGCAACGGGACCAACGAGACCGACAACTTCTACGGGGACGAGGCCGAGGCGGACATCGTCGTCGTCGTCAGGGCCGAGCAGAAGAGCCCCGCCAGCATCAGGGACGAGATCGCGATGGAGGAGGGAAAGGAACGCGCTGAGCTGGTTCAGCAAGCAGTGAGTGGGGAGCTCTTTTTTCGGGGGGGGAGTTTTTTGTTGGAGAAAGGGTCTGTGTGGCATGGAGTTTTAGTAACTTGAGTTTAATGATCCTGGGAGTTTGATACACTTTCTACGTCCGGCTTTTAAATAAAGTCATTTGCAGTGACTTCATTCGTTTACGACGGAAAATACTGCGAAATGCTGTTAGGCGCTGGAGGAGTTTTATTGTCCACGCTGTTATTTATTACCTTGCACTTTTGTAATGCAAATTATTGATTACGGTTATAAAAAAATTTTCTGCAAGTAATTTGAATGAATATCTGTTTAAATGTACGCTTTTTCCTTACTTTCGGTACTTTTAAATGTTTCCTTTAAAGATATTTATAAACTTTTTTTTATTAAAATATTAATATTATTGATAATTTAAAAATAACTTTGAGTTCATTCCATAAACTTATTGTTTACTTAAATTTTTTCTATACGAAAAGCAATTGCTTAAGAATTATTCTTATTTTTATGTAAAATTTATTTAGTATCCAAATCATTCTCCGAAACAGCTTATTAATAGAACAAAATTACGTCTATTAATAAAAATCCATGTCAAAACTACATTTCCATGCATCTATTTAAGGTGCATTTCACCTCGTCAAACATACTTTCGCGTAATAGCATTGGCTCTGCTCCACCACCTGAAAACATCAGCAACAAATTACCGTCCCAAAAGGCTCATTAATCCATAAATCCAACTCGTGGACGCACGGATTTTGAACGTTTATTTACGATTGTCCCCAGGAAAAGGTAGAGGAGGAGGAAGACGCGGATGCCAGTCAGGAGCAACAGTTGCCAAAGAGTCCGACGCCGGCGCCGGACCTGAACGACAGCGCGGCCAGAGCGAGATTGACCGGAAGCGCGGACGATAGCGCCGCTGTGATTCTCGATAGTCTCGTGACGGCCGGGCCGAGTGATCCTCACGAGGAGATACCCTCGTTCAATGAGTGGGCGCAGAAGAGGCTCGAGGAGGCGGAGAAAAAAAAAAGTGAGCTGATTTTGTCGGCCTGCGATAGCAGTGGGTTCTTGTTTGAGATTGGTTTTTTTTTTTATTGCTGCAATTTGGATTTTTAAGAGGAAGTCTGAGTAAAGCGATTATAAAATGTAATGGATTGTGTTTTGAGCACGTGGTGCGATAAACTTTTATTGCTAAATTGAGAATGGTTTTTAATGGAAAAAAAATATTACGTTAAATAATAGTAGGGGAGTTTTACGCTGATATTTTCTGCTTGTATAAGCAAGACGAGTTTAATTATCGGTAATTTACACTGTTAGAGTAAACGTTTTACAAACTTTTTTGACCTCTCGAAGTACAACTAGTTAATTAGGATTAGTGGTACTCAGGAGTTGCGAGAAAATTTGTTTTTCGTTTAGTTCATAAAATAGTTTCATTTAGTTCATAAACTGAATGTTAAATTCATGAAACAAATAAGAAGACATGATAAAAAAAACATTCACTGAATTCTATTTTTATCCTAAGATAATGTAATATGCTGCGTCGAAACATAATATTGAATCTTCTTAAAAACAGTATATGTACACGAAATATTTTAAATACATACGGAAATATACGAAATAAAATAACTGTATTCTCTGACAAAGTAATTATCGATTGTTAAAAATAGAAAAACTAAATAAACTTTAATGTTTATCTGAATAACCTTTTTGCAAAATTTGTACAATTGTATGTAAACTTCTCTTAATGATTTATTGTTAAACATTCAATCAGAAGCTTACTTAATTGCACAAACTTGGCTAAATATAACCCTAAAAAAAGCATGAACTGGCATGACAAAGAAAGCTAAAATCTTTTGCTTTGTTTTAAATAGCAGCGCATCCGAATGCCTCAGTGCAGACGGCGAGCGGCTCGCCAGGTCGTAACGTCGGGAGCATGCGGATGCGTTCGAAAAACTACGCCTCTCCGGACTGCGGCGCGAAAGTGGTGGCAGCAAACCCGGAATCCCGCAGTGCTCGAAGTGTCCTCGCTTCGACGCGAGACGAGTACATGCTCAACACCTGCACGAGTCGCGTGTGGTTCGTCGTTGAACTCTGTGAAGCCATACAAGCTAAGAAGATTGAATTGGGTAGGCTAATAAGCGACGATCTCCTCTTTTTTAAAACTTATCTCATTTCGCAAATTATATTTGCGGTGCATAGAGATTTAGGAGGATTATGAGAACTCGACTGTCACGTTGAACTACTTGTGACAGCCAAGTGGTAAACAAATAAATGTAGATTGTAATTAGAGTACTAAAATTTATTAGACATTTTTTAAATTGAAGTATCGAATGAATTTGTTGAAAGGAAACTAAGCTTCTTTCAATCAATCATTTAATTTATTTGTTATGATACTCTTGGCAAACGGTTCAGTTAGGTCTTATTTCTTTTAAATACAAGAACCGCAGAATAGCACGATTGAGATTTTGAAATCTGTTAAATAAAATATTATACAAAATTTATAAGGGTGATAAAACAAACTTACTAGAATTTTTAATTTTTAGCAAATTTCGAATTATTTAGTTCTTCGCCAAAGGATCTTTCAGTCTACGTGAGCGATCGGTTCCCGACACGTGATTGGTCAATTGTTGGCCAATTTACAGCTCGAGATGAAAGGGATATACAGAGCTTTAATCTGCAACCGCAACTATTTGGAAAATTCATCAAAGTAGAGCTGCACTCACATTACGGCTCCGAACATTTTTGTCCTATATCGTTATTTCGCGCCTATGGGACAAGTGAATTCGAAGTTTTAGAAACTGAGACAGAGACTGATACTCACGTCAATGATCGTAGTCGCGAAAACAACCTTGAAGGTAATGACTCTTCAAACCGACATTTTTAAATTATAGAAAAGTCTTCCTTGCACGGAACACGTCGTATCTAATTTTCTATCTTTCCCAAGAATTCTTTCTTTGCCGCTGATACTAACATTTAAATTTCAAATATTTACATTCTTTTACGTCACGCAAAAATTAAGTCAGAATAAAAATTATTTGGTGTTTTAAATTCTGAATTTAAGGTTTTAAAATGTGCATATTTTTTATGCAAGCAGGAAACAGGGACACTATTTTTAAATTTATCCCACCTAAGTTTTTTCGACTTCCGGAATAAATAATCTTACAGATAATTTCTAATTTTCGTAGTTAATCTTGTATAAATATTTTTATTTTATAAATAATTTAGAATATTTAAATCTAGGAAGTATTGGATTCGGCAGTGACGCAGAAAATGAAGACGAAGAGGATGAAGACAATGTATTCGAGGATGAAGATGAAGGAGGAACCGAACGCAATCTTTTCGGTAGTGCGCGCGACGCTGTACTTAGTATTGTAAAGAAGGCTGCTGAAGTACTTGTTAAAAGCGAAGATTTAAAATCAACAAACAACATTACAAAAATCCAAGAGAGCATAAGTGGTGACGTTCTAGAAGATGCGACTCTGGACGATTGCACGACGCCAATCTATAATGTTGCTTGCCGCGATTGCAGTGACGATCGCTTTGCACGAGTTTTTCAGCTTATTAGTTGCAAAGGACATTATTTAGACTCATTACTTGAGTCAAAATTTATTCACGATACCTTGACAAAGAGTCATTTGTGCGGTAGCAGTTCTGGATTTGATTTTCTTTATGATAGCAAAGCTTGTACGGATGGGAGTAAAGGTCAGTAGTATTCTGTAATCTACGTTGGTGAGAATCAGAAAATAGAAATAAATCTTTTTGATATTTCTGGATTTAAATATCTATTTTTTAATTCTGATACATAGATACAAAAGTAACTTCTCAAAAACATAAATTAACTAACGCAATAGTACGACTAATAATGTTACTGTTTTTTTTATTTTAGTGTTGAAAGATCAAAACAAGGATGTAGCAAATTACTATTTGCAGGCTCAGTTTCTTTCGTCTTTATTTACACCGGACTACATTATAGCTCTATGCAATGTTTTAGCAGCAAGAGAACAGAGACTCTTTGTAAATGCTAGCCATCAGGGACAGCACTCTGACGACAAATCAACCAACAAAACACTAACGGAACCAGAAAACCAAATAACAATGCCTACCAAAGACGACAAGTTAACACCGACTCGTGCTCATGATGTACTTCCCCCAGAATCATTTAAAACCAAAGTAGAACTGACCGTGACAAAACCGAAGCTGGATGCAGCAACCGATGTTCAAAAATTAAATGAGAATCTTACGATAAAGGTAATAAAAATGTTTCATTGCATTAAAATTTTGTATTGTTTCACTCAATGATTTGATTTTTTTTTAAATAAAGCCCACAAAAATAGTCCAGCCAAATGAAGAAACAAAGAAACAACCAGAACATAATAATTTAGAATCAAGTCTTAGTCATCAAGCAGAATCTAATATACATCAGGTAGAAACTCCAGTGACAACGGAATCGCCTATTCCGGTTGTTACTAAACGAATACCTATTTCTACACAAAAAATGGCCCCTGGAACAGTATCACCGGATCATGTACCGGTCTCGATAAATTCTCAGGAAACAATTGTCCAGCGTGAAGTTCCAACAGTGCCTACATTAAAAGTTCCTCAAAGTCCAGACAGTACTCCGAGAATGAATGAAAAAAGTGTGAATGCAGAAAATGGCGAATCAGAAGTAAAAAGTGAGGAGGAAGCTGAACTCAAAATAAAAGTAGATACTAAAGCGAAGCTCGAACCCACCGAACAGGAACAGAAACCAATAGCACAGGACCAACTAAATTTCGAAGGGTTTGATTTTAAAGATTTCGAGGTTGAAAATTTACAACACAATGGTGGTAATAAGAATGATGCTTCAGTTACGCAGCAAGTAGCAAGTGCTACGACACCGCAGCAAAAAGAATCCGTTTTCCTTAGACTTTCAAACAGAATTAAGGTGAATATTATATTATTTATTGCAAATGAATAATTTTTAACAATTTTGAAATTTGAGTTTTCAAATAAAAGGATGTTACATTCATATAGATATTTATTTTTTCAGGCTCTCGAACGCAACATGTCATTGAGTAGTCAATATCTTGAAGAATTAAGTCGACGGTACAAGAAACAAGTGGAAGAAATGCAACGGTCTCTTGAACGCGCCATGACGGTTATGAACGAAGAGTCGCGCAAAGGAGAAGAGCGTGAAAATAAACGCCTTGAAGAAGTAACAACGTTACAGAACCAAATCGAAACACTCACTAAAGTTATTGATGATCTCGTGCTTGAACGTAACAGTTGGCGCTTCAATTTTTCATCATTAATGCAGCATGCTTTGTTCATTTTGTTTGACGTCGTTCTGGTGATATTAATTTTGTCATATTGTAAGAGAGCGGACAATGACCTAGATTATTGCAATCCGGAAGAGGAAGGAAACGAGAATATTATCGTAGTAAAGCCAAAAAAAGGGAAAAGTTATGAGATAGTAAAACAGACTTGCTCACAAATGATGAAGAAACCGAAAAAACGTCGGCCTAGTGAAATCGCTTCACAGGTTTGTAGTGAATTATTATAGTGCACTTGATTTTTAAATAATTTTACGCAAACATTGTCGGAAATATAGTCATTTTGAACAATTATTACAAATACATTATAGGTCGTGAATAAATTATATAAAAATTTTAGGTTTCTGGGACTTACGATCAGTTAATGATTGAAGATTCAACGAATGCAGGCCAAATGTCTAAAAAAGACAGACGGAAAAAGAAAAAAAAGGAGACCGTTTTATTAAGAACTTCTTCCATTAAAGAAACTAGCAATAAAAGAGATGTCAATTCTGAAGATACTTCGACGAGAGAATCGATGTTACCCTCGAGAAGTGCTTCTGCCAGTGATGCTCTGTACTCTTTAAATTACAACAACGGCAGAAGTGGTCTTGTACAATTAGGATCGCAAACACAAAGTAGACCCGAGTCTGCGCCGGACAACGCGATAGACTACTTTTGTGAGCAACTTCATCAGCCACTGTATGAACGTATCCAAATTCTTGCAAAGGAAGATGAAACTGGAGGTGAGTCGACGCGAAATAAGAACTTAGAAAATGGTGAACCAGATTTTAATACCTCTTTGGATGATGACATCTTCGAACAGGTATATTTTTTTATTTAAGTATATTATATATAATTTTTAAATTTACATTTAGGATCCCTTTTATTATTTTAATTTTATTTGTACAAATAGCCGGAGAGTAATAATAGCAGTAGCCGATTTACTCCAAAGAAATTTATATCGCCTTCATTTATGAGGACCGCTTTAGGATCCAGGAGTAAAAGAATATCCTTTTCGGGAAGCAGCGGTAAAAAACAATCTCAAAGCCTTGACGAAAGTGAGATGCAAGTTTCGGAAAGAAGATACGAAACGAAAATGGATTCAGTTTCAGAATTTGAAACTAACGGAATCGGAGAAGATACACAAGCTACAAATGGTCATGTTGAAGAGAGTGATGAATCGAGGAGTAGTACGGCAACGCCGACAAGCTGGACTAAAAAAGAGAAGAAGACCTATGGTATAAAGAAAATGGTGAGGAAGTTCTTTTGATTGAGGTAGAAGGCGCCTGTACATAATAGCTATGCCAAGACTGATTTATTATCTGTCAAAAAATTTTGAGTATATGCATAGGTATACACTGCGTAGTTCTTGATATGCAAGCTATCGTAGGGATGGTAGTAAAGGAAATATTGTTTAAAATAATAATGAAGGAGTATGAGATTATATGGTAAAGTAGGTAAGGTAGGTAGCTTCTATTAAATCATTTAAAAATTGTGTTAAAACGTTAAATTTGTTTTTCATAAATAAAAGGCTCAATGTTTTTATATTGTAAAAAACTGCCGCGATGGTTTTAAACATTTTAGTTTTTTAAAGTAAAATCTTCAAATTATCGAAAAGTAAGTTTTTTACAACTTTTTTTCAATTTTAAACGATTTACTTAGAAAAATTGAAAATTTTGTTTTATTGCGTTATCATTTGCATGGTAAAAATTAGGAGATAAGTGAAGTTTAACAAGCTGTGTTTAACAGTTTAACTAGTGTCGGTTTTTGTATTTGTACATATAAATTTAGGATCTTAAATATTATACAGAGCAAGTGTAAGTGGTTTTTACAGTTTGATGACTAACTGTAAAAACTGATTGTTACTTAGAAAATTTTGAAAATTTTTCCTTCAAGTCTTTTCTTATTTATTATGTATTAATTATAAATTTACAAAAAATGTTAACTACTTAGCAATATTTAATACATAAAAAGCCCGTTTATAAAAAATTATTATTATTTATGTAGATTGCTTTAATAACTTTGTGCACTGAATCAGAAATAATAAATAAAAAAAAAAATAAGGAAATTTAAATTTGGGAAGTTCTAGTATAAAATGCTGAAGCACAATACGTAGTTATAAAGCTATCATATTCATACCTAGTGCCATTTTGCATTATTAATGAAAAATAATATAAAAAGATATAAAAGGAACGTGTAGGAGTAAGTCTTACTGAATAAGTGCTTAGATATAATATATCGCTTGCTTTGCCAGATCCGGAAAAAGCTTTAATAAAGTATTTTTACTTTTTAGAAAATTATAATGTTAAGAGATCATATGGATTATATTTAAAAATTACGAAATTTCGAACCTTAAGAAGGTGGAAATCAAAAGAAATGTTTAATATCAGTATCAAAATTTGACTATATATTAGTTTTCAATATATTTTTTGATTTTACTAATATTTATTCATAATTATTTATGAGTACTTTACAAATATTTATTACTCGATATATATTTTTAAAAAATTGTAAAGTTATGTTTTTAAATATTTTTTTATTTTTCCGCTTTAAGTGATACAATATTTAAAATAAATCAGTAAAATAATTTTTTCTAATATTGTAATCTAATAATTGTAGAATGCAATAATAATTTTTTTTTGTAAGCAAAAAATTATTTTTCATTTTATAATTTTACTAAAACTGTTGTTAATTTGCAAAAATATTTAAAATTATTCTAAAAAAAAAGGGTGCAGGTGCGCTCTAAAAGATAATGTTTAAATTTTTAGGAATGAATTAGAAAAAGATTACTTTATTTATTAAAAAAAATGATTCTAGATGCCAGACTTCTGAAGTGAATTTTTTTAAATAGAAAAAAAAGTTTAGTATGAACGTTTTAAATTTCAGAGACGTCAACCAACAAGCTAAATCTACCAAATCTAAGAAAAATAAAATTATAGACAATATGTAATATGTAATTGGAAAAGTACGTTTGGTTTTAAGTGGCAAAGTCAAGGACAAGAATTCTGTAAGAAGTAATAATATTAGATGATATTTATAGAAAAATATTTAATTATGGAAGATTCTCAAATGATTATAGTGTATTCAATTTTTAAATAATATCAAGCAAACATTGACGAAAGTACTATATGTTAGCGTATTTGTATAAGGTAAATTAAAAGGGAAACGCAAGATGATCATAAGCTTATTGAATTGTGATTTTTCATAGCTTTTGTTAATTTTAGTATGTCAGTCAGTATGCTTTAAAAACGAATTCTGTGATAAATCACATAAAAGTGTAAGGCACAATGAATGAGGCTAGATTGTCATGATGGTTAATTGTTGGAGAATGACTAAAAAATATAAAAATAGAATCTGAAAATGTCTCGATACTTGCATTTAAAGAACGACTATCATTTATTTATGATTGTGTAATTGTGCATATGTGTATAGTCATAGACTTATGAGTGATTTTGAAGACAGTTTTATATTGAATGTTGATACAAAAAGAAAAAGTGCAACATTGAGTTCGAGCACAAGGTTATGATATTTTTTCTTTGCCAGAGTTGCCTGTATGTATACATGTATTGTCGGTTTGAAAATTAAAAAAAATGTGAATATATGCATTCATTAAATTCCATCTAAATTTAGTCAAATTCATCTATCATATTAGTAGCAATAATTGTAAAAAAATTTTAAATTTTATTAGCTGGTCTGTTTATTATCTTAGAACATCATATTAATAAAATTATTGAGAGAACACTACAGAAATAAATCTATCGTCAGAAATAAATTACTGATTTTTTAAAACAAGTTACAGAAAAAAAAATAATTAGATCAATTAATTTAGTATTATTATCTATCACTATATATTATAAAAAAAAAACAAATAATCAAACATTTTTAAATAACTAAATAATCTTCTTAAACTATTAGTAATGCATAAGCTTGATATTACTGGATATAACTCGAAAGCAAACTTGAATATCATAAGTACAAAACCTTATTTTACTCGATCTCAAAAATTCGTTGTACTGTTTATTTATGTATTTATTTATTTATTGACATATTTATTCAGATATATTTCAAAATCTTTGATTTAGTCAAAGTACTTTGAATATTGAATAGTCTGTTTTTTAGACAACTAGAATATCGTTAATTTTCGTTTTTATGTTTCTAGAAACAGAAAAAACTGGCATGTAAAACCTTAAGTGATTTTAGTTCAATATCCATTTAGAAGAGAATCTTTCATTTATGTGAAAATCATCAATCGACGTATATAATAAGGAAGCGAAAATATAGATACGAAGCGCATCTTCCTAATTATTTTAAGATGATTTTCTGCATTACAATCGAAGTGTACGCGCACAACATTACTACAATCATCATAGGATTTTAGAGTAAAATTTTTAATATACTATGAATGCCAAATCAAGTTTTTCTGCAGTTGAAAAACTAAACCTTTGTATTGTGTCAATCAATACTGTGAATTGATATTATGTTACATTATTATAAGCAAATAGTTTTTTCTTATTTTTAATTACGTTCTTAAGATTAGTTATTTTTTAATCATTTTTCTGGCAAAATCAATTATTATTCATTGATGTCTGATTCCATTTTTGGATTTAAAAATAATTTATTTTCATTGTACAATTCGATTAAATCGTTTTTTAATAATTTATGCTCGTCAGTGAACTTAACAAATTGTTTTTGTCAGAACTGTATAAAGTTTATTAGTAAGTAATAAAAAAAAATTCTTGCGAAAAATGTATCTTGTAAATGACATGCTTGTGAAATAATGATATTTGTAAAAGTTTAAAATGTGTAAATTATTTCTTCTATCGATTCTCTGATCCTTTCCACATTATAATATATCAAATATAAAGTTTTAACTGTCTACATTAGTTAGTCGCTTAGAAACTATAAAAAGGAAAAAATTAATAAAGTCAATATTTAATTTAAATTTACAAAAAAAAATTTATTTCAATTACTATTATAAAAATTATGGTTTTGTTAATTGGATTTCACAAAATAAATTGCAGCACTTATTAAATATATAATATGTTATTCTTTAAGTATAATTTTTTAACGTACATTAAAACAAATTTTATTGTAATATAAAGTAGCCATTTTTATTTATAGTCTTTTTATCAAAATATTTTTATTTACACGATTAATTCCAAGAAATATGAATTATCACGATATTACTGTTCAATTTTAAGATTTTTTATCAGTGAAGCCACTTGAATTAGTTCTTCTGTTGGTGCATTTTTTGGTGTTGCTTGTCCATTCAATTGTTTAGAGGCTTCTTCTATTGACTTTTTCCAATCTTTGGAATCTATTTTACTATTAGAACAAAATATAATTTCATTTACTTCTTCTAATACTTGGTAGGTAGCCACAAATTTATAAATTTTTTTTAAATCATCCATAACTTTATCGCGCAAAATTTTATTTCTTGCCACAAGATTTAAAATAAAAAATCCTTTTTCTGATAAACAATTTTCAACTTTTTCAAGAAAATCCGGTTCAACAAACTGCTTTGGTGGACAACTCATGCCAATACTAATATCTTTACTATCTACATCAAATAGAATTGCACTGTATTTTTTCCCTTGTGATGCAGCACTTTCTAAAAATGTTGTACCATCTGCTATTTTAACTTTTAATTTTTCATCTTGTTTTAAATCAAAATGTTCAGTTGCGACTTTTAATATTGCTTCATCTATTTCTATAGCCGTAATTTTCGCCTAAAAATGATCGAAGATGAATTTATGATTTAAATTTTATTCAAATCTCACTTCAAATCGCTAATAAATAATAATTTTTACTCTTGATATATGTATTTTTAAAACTTTATAAAGATACCTGTGGAATATATTGACGAATAAAAGTACATAGTCCTCCTCCACCAAGACCAACTATAATGGTTTCTCCAGTATCTTCAGTTTTCAAGGCAGCTTTTAAACCAATAGACATGTAAAGGTGATGGTCACAAGCAACAAAATTAGGATCCACTATAATTTTAGCTTTTTTTCTTCGTGATGTAACTAAAAATCAGTCAAGTGTTACCAATAAAATATAATTATTTATTTAATTTTTTTTTATTGTACCTTGTTTTAATTTTGCTTCACTTTGAACAACAAATTGGTTGTTTAAAAATACTAATCGTCTGAATAGGCCATTTTCAGTTTCAATTTCTTCAACTACAAATGGTCCACTCACACTACTTTCTCCTTCATAGCAAATTTTCCTTTGCCCAATATCTGATCCTAATGATAAAAAAGGTATTTGACTTTTCGACAGTCCAGCAGGTGCAAAATTTATTACACTGTCAGCCAGTTCACTTTTCACAGCTTCAAGACTTTCAAAATTTTGACCTCTCCTTAAAATAACTACAGCTAATCTATGATATTGTGCTGATTTTAACAACTGCTGTCTACCCTCTTTTGTACCAAAAACCCAATCCATTTCTCTAAAAGTATTAATTTGTAATTAATTTTATATTAAGTTATTTAGTTTTATATGCAAATTATGATATTTTACCTGCCTTGGGGTACGATAAAAGCAGCATAAGATTTCTTTTGTTTTATTGATAATTGATCTACAATGTATATTGTATACCTAGGGTCTTTATCACCTGGTCTGTATAAATCAAGAGAAACTTCTCCTTCATTTGCAACACTACCTTTAGATAAACTATTACACAAAGATGCTGATTCCTGAGTGTTTACTATGTTATTAATCAGCTCTTCAATGTTTTGTAGTCTTAGTGGGGGACTGTCTGTTAAGACAATTTCTAAAATCTTTACAATTATTAATTAGTAAATTTAATAAAACCAACATTTAATATTTTACAATCATAATTAGTAATACATACTGGTTCTGGTAGTTTAATAAACTTTGTACACACAACTATAAACACAGGCATAGGACTTTCATCTTTTTCTCTTGCTTTTATTTCTGCATCATGACATCGCACTACTCGAAAAGCAAATGGTGATGAAAACTTTGCAATTAAAGTTTTTAAGATGTGTTCTTGTAAAAGTGAGATGCAAATGTACCTTCCACAGTTTTTTAATACCCTTTTAATTTCCTGAAATAATATTAAAATATTTAATATATAAAGTAACAATTTTAATTTATATAAATGAATGTAAAATACAAACTTCAAGGTACTTTGTAACCAAATCCATAGTGATCTCATCTTCATCAGGCATAAGTGCATCTAATGTTCCTTTATCTAGAACAACACTGAATTCTCCATCTTTATAAGTCATTTTTGTGGCATCCATTTGTTCAAAAATTAAGTCAGGTCTCTTTGTTCTGTTTAATTCTTGCATTTGTTTGATAACAATTTGTGACACATCAATATTTTTAACATTTCTGTAAAAATATACTGCTTAGATTTATTGTAATAATACATACATATTTGTCTTCAATAAAAAAGAACAAAATTAACTTGTAACCAGCATCGTAGAGATCCATTCCTAATGTTGAATTTCCACATCCAACAATGAGAATTTCATCTTTGGGTTTAATGTACTTCAGTAAATAACTACTGAGCTCTGGAAATTCTCCATACCTAAAACAAGAACCAAAATAATTATCTGGAGATAAGTAAAAGGTTTCTAACAAGTAAATAGACAAAAGAGAATCAAACCATTCAAAAGCCTTTTTTCCTCTTTTTTTAAAGAATGTGTTCCAGTAGTCGGCTTTGCTGAATTCATGATGTGATTTTGGTAACAAATTCATAGTTGTCAATTTCCTGCTCCCTTAAAAATTAATAAAACAATATAAATATGACGTTTAGAACGAAATATGTATACACGTGTACCACGTAAACACGTGCCGGTATTCCGCGCAAATAACGTTACCAAAAAATATAAATGTCTATAGATTATCATTAAAACTTCTTTATCGACAGGTGATAATAATCAACTGTTTTTGTATGGGTTCGTCATTTTTCCGTAAGGTCTTAACAGCGATACTGTTTTGTGCGTGGTGAATTCAAAAGCATGACTACTTACATTAGATCTAAGGGTAGATTTTTTTTGTACAAAATGATTATTTTATTTTTATTAAACTAATTACAGATAATAAATAATTATAATAACAAAATAACCGAAATAATATGGGACTTGGTAAAAAATTAAAAATAAACTTTATTGCATAGCTTTGTTGCACAGCAGACGTACAAATGTTGATTGAAATATAAACAAATACAAAAGTGTTTATACAGGTGAGTGCCATTACTTGTAAATGTGAACACTCTGTGTTTTGATAAGTTTTTCCAACATAACTTCTGTCAAGTTTCTCAAGGATTCATGATTTATAGTTAACTATTAAGCGCAGATCAATATTGATTTTATTGTTCATCGATCTGCAGTTTATTTATTTCTTAGAATTTTTTTTTATTTACGCCCTATTCTATTTTTTAAGTATTTATTATAGAAAAAATATTTAATTTTGAGTTCAATTGATTTGATGAAAATTAAAGTTAATTAAATTAAAAGCATGATAAAATTCTACTGCATTAAACAATTAACTTAATTCTTGTAGTAATGTTTAAAAAAAATATTTCATAGTCTTCGCATTATATCAACTGACATTGACTCCTGAGTACATAATATCTATTAAGTGCACAGCACTTATTTTTGTCCGACTTTTGCAACTATCATTGCAGTGTTTTTAAAACTTCTTAAATACCTAAATATAAAAAAAAAATGGTAATAGAGGATTCTTTGGTTTTTCATGCAGGAATCGTTAAAAAAAAGTGAACGACTTTAAAAATGACTGAAAATGAGAACGTTCATTTCCCTTTTTCAGAATCGAATCGAAAGCAAAACAGACGAACGTTTTCGAATCTGACGAATATCACAACAAACCCCTTTCCCTCGCGCACTTCCGAGTACAAAGCTCGGGGCACTCGCCGCTCATCAATACTGAATCCGTCGAATCCCCGGCAATCGCTCGATTTCCCTGAATCAAATCGATTTTTGAGTAATAACGGGGCCACAAATTACAATGTACACACACACACACGAGAGGGGAGGAGCGCACGTAGCCAGCGGTGGCGGCGCACAGCAGCTTTATATATACCCACACGCGCCGATTGAAATTATATCTCGATAATCGGAGGGAAAGCGCCGATCGATAATCCGCGCGGAGACACGCGCGAGAGAAGCCCAAAACGAGAGGAGCAGCAGCCAGCAGCCAGCAGCAGCAGCAGCAGCAGCATGAGCAGCAGGTGATCGCGTCGATCAGCAGCCGTCGCCCGAAACTCGAGAGACCGGCCAGTGTCTCTCTCTCTCTCTCTCTCTCTGCTGCGTGCTTATGCGAACGTGTGTGTGTGCGTCTGCGTACGCGTAAGAAGCCGGCGGGCTTTCGCGGACGCGTAATTGTTCGGACAAGGCGAGCGAGCGAGCGAGCAATTATAGATAGTAAGCGCAAGGCAATCTGTCAACGCGCGGCCGATGTTTTCTTGGTCGTCGCGGGTAAGTAGGTGGAAGGAGGAACTCTGGGCTTTGCAACGAGGATTCATTTGTCGGAGGGCGTGGAAATTTCTCGGAGAAAATGAAAAAAAAAAACGGTAGCTACTGCTTTGCACGCAGAGTAAATCTAATCATTGCTGTTAGTTCTATGTAAATTATTTTTAAATAGTCATAAATTAGTAAAACTTGCCTTTTTCTAATCAACTATTTTCCGTCGACCTCAAACTCGAAACTACTTCCAGGCGCGCGCTCTCGCCAGCCAATTCGAGCTTTTCACCAGAGAACGTCTCGCACAAAGAACCCGAGCGCGGCAAGGGATGACTATCCTCTTTCTCCGCGGCAGTCATCTGTAGCAGCGGAGCCGGCGGAGAATGCATGCGTACAGTATACACCTCGCCGTATACAATGAGGCGAGAGAGAGAGAGAGCGCGCGTTCGATTAACGCGGGCCACATGACGTTTCGAGCGGAAACTGGGAGGTGGGTCCCGAAGATACGCCGAAAAAAAAAAAGGTACACCAACGCCTATTACAAAGCGGGGCGACGATGATAGATGCAGCGGGAGAGAGAGAGAGAGAGGAGCTGGACCACGTGCGAGTTAATCATCGCTCGAGCCCTTTGTCTCTTGAGCACCTCGTCGATCGAGAGCCCTCGCAGGGGGTAGAGAGTAGAGAGCAGACTTTTCTGAATTTCGATATTTCAACGTGTCGAGTGGGCGTTCGCTCTCGATTTCTAATCACGGAGCTAAGGACGTGGGCTCGCTCGCACGCGAGGGAGCCTCCGCTTCAGTTTCGTGCATCCGAAGCGGACTTCCTTTATATTTCGATTTGTGATCATAAATTTATTCGTAAATTTCTTCGTAAAATTCTAAATTATTTTAAGCCGATAAAACAGGATGCATTTTTCGAGTAAAGGGACAAAGGCGTCATTATCAAAAAATTTTTTTTCTTCTGCGCGTGGAAGTGTGTCCGTTGAGCGTCTAGCGGGCCCTCGAATCCACCCCATGCGTCAGATGGCGACGTTCGAGCGCTCTCCGATAACCGAAGTGGCGCATCCCATAAATCAACTGCGAGCGGCCTTTGAAAATCAAAAAATTATACTCTATAATTATCCTGTGTATTCTTATGTTAATCAAGATCGTATTAGGAACGTAAAACCTACGTATTATCGCTCCACTATGTCTAAAAAATTACATTAGAATTTCAGAAAAGTGATGGGCATTATGTATTGAGAAAGTGTCTGGAAACACGTAAATTTCTGTGTGTAACTATCTTTATTGTTACGCGCTACTCGGAGAAATCAAGGGTTTCTTCTCGGAACGAGTTCGTATCCACGCATCCATTGAATTTCGATTTAGCCCTACAAAAAATTCTTTTTAAGCTAAAAATCCTTTCTCTTGTAACGTTTAATAGGCTTTCGTATGCAAATATGAAGCACAATAAAACCCTGTCTCAGGCGTGATCTTTTCGTAAGAATTCAATGCAGAATAATGTGAATAAATGAGAAAGCAATAAATTTGATATCAGGATGAATTTTACAAATTTTTTCTCAATTTATTCAAAACGATACGAGCTCTCGAAGCGGTTGAAGATACCATTAAAACAAAATTACGGCGTAAAAAAAAGAAACCGCACGATAGAAAAAGTAATAGCTCGTCCAGCGCGTAAACACTCCCCGCGTCGATTTAACACTAGCCTAAATAGGGCCATTGACAGTCTCCCACTTCCGAGCGCATCCTTTGAGAATGACATACAAAGTCTAGTCCAACAACTGTGCCCCCTTAACTGGCCGACGAAAACTATTCCTCCGTTCGCAAACCGCAACCTCCGCGTGTATATGTGCGCTTGGCTTCCTATCCTCCCTCTCTCTCTCTCTCGCAACAGCAGCTTGATTTACGGGCCGGCGCATTATAAATTTTCCGAAAAAGCGCCGTGGAGAAAATTGCTTTTTTTGAGAGCGAGAGCCCCCCGAAACAGATGGGGCCTTTGGTTTTTGTCGAAAAGCAGCGGCGGCGGCGGCGGCGGCGGCGATCTATTTAGTGCCAAACCAACTGGTGCGTTGCTCGCGCGCGCGAGCGGCACGCGTCTCTCTCCGGTCGCGTGGCGAGCGCGCCCAGGTAAAGAAACGGCGACGGCGGCGGAGGAGGGGCGGCGGCGGCGGCGGTGGCCTGCGAGTGCATATGCATGCATGCGCGTGCACGTGTGTGCCCCCCGAATGCAGAGCGCGGCCGATGGACGATAATTTTCATCTGTCATTGTCCGACAGGAACAAAAGGCGAGGCAAGGAACCGGTAAGCGAGGAGAGAGCGGTGACGATGATCTTGATGCTGCCGCCGCCGCCGCCGCCGCCGCCGATGGGGGAGGAAGGCAGCGGGGGGAAACGAGGACGAGCGAGCCTATCGGAATTACCCGGAATCTCCTTCTTTTCTCGGGGGGCCTCTGCCTTCTCCTCTCTGATATGCTAATTTTTTTTCATCGCTTTTTCGATCGCTCTTTCGCGGAGTGAGTGCGCTGTCGTTGCGCGCCCGTCAGCTGCTGGATTTACCTCCTTCTTTTCGCTTTTTCATTTACTTGGTGCACCGTCGATTGTTTCGAGAAGGCCGTTCATTCTTTTCGAGTAATCGCGCGGGGTACAGTAAGGGGGGATTAAATATTGCGATTGCGATAGATTTTATGAGTTCCTATATCATGTGTGTTGCGACAATTTACGCGTCTACAATTTATTAAAGAGAGACTGTCCGCGCGAGTTTGTGCCACCCTCGATTCGGCCCTAATTCAAGGCGGCTAAAAAAATTCGAAGCACCGATAAAAAGCCTCCTCGAGGGCCTAACTCTCGCTAAATTAGAACGTCGCGGCAATAAAGTTCCGTATCGCGCGCGTCTCTCCAGCGAAGTCCTCGAATTCCGAATACCCCGGATGCCGGAGCGGCACGCGCCTCCTCGGTATTTACAACAGCGGTATATACCCTCGCGGCTGCATGTCCCGTACGGCTCTCGCTCACGCACTCTTACTGTATATAAATTTTGCAAATTTCTCCCTCCCCCACCTCCGCCTCTCTCTCTCTCTGCGGGCCGGGCCCCCGTAATGAACAGAAAAGAAATCGTTGTCGAGCGTATAATCTCCCTCGCTCCCTCCCCGTGGGCGCATATGGTGTCCCATGAAGCCGCGAAGACGGTGCCTCTCTCGCAACAGATGGTGCGGGCATAGCCTCCCTCTGCGTACAGGTAGATTTATGCATATACCGGCGGAGCGCGCGCGCCGAACCGCCGCTTCCATAAGGCGATAGGTAGATGCGCGTATATACGCACATACCTGCTCTAGTCTGGAGAGGGCCGCTGCACTCCGGCTGCTGTCGGTGCAGCGGTCGATGGCCTGGATATTGCCCCGATTCGGAGGAAAGGGTGGCGTTAAAAAGGACCTGTCGGAAGTCGCTAGTTTTGAGCTTCCCATTTTTTGCGCATTCGAACCTTTTCTTTTTTTTTTCCTCTTTGTACTCTCTTTATCGGGGATTTTTTTTGGCGATTTTGAATTCGTTCTAGACGAGCAGCAGGCGCTCGAAATTTTGGCTTTTTTTGAAAAGGAATCTTTTCAGCTTTTTTTTACTCGGAATTACAACGTAATAAAGAAAACTTGTTGCAGATTGTGTCTGATGAAGTATAGCATCATTTTGGTTTAAATTAGATAATATTACAGTAAATTTACCACAAGGCATAGCAGCATTCTTCAGCTAAGTAATAATTTAAGAATAATTTTAGAATAATTTATCATCAATCGTAAACTATAGTCAAATCGACGAACCTATTAGATCTTACAATTGCGAGATGAAACCATGTAACATAATAAATTCACCAAATTCATGAAATTCGGTATTATCGAATTCATTGCAATATGCTTCCTGCGCAGGCTAAACTTCGAATAAGATTAAAAAAAAATTACAGAAAATACAGAGGACGTAAAATATAAATGTGAAATATCCATACATTGCACTTGATCGTTCGGTTGATTTCACACCGAACTAAACAACAACATAAGACTGTTTTCAAAGATGGTCCAAATTCATGAACAAACACTATCTTTAAATAGATAAACTAACTTTAATAATTGAAAAAGTGGTTAATCGCCGCAAATATTTTTTGGCATAAAATATGTATATAAATTAGTGTAAAACTTGCGATGTACGAGTATACGAATTTAATCTATCACAATTTTATAATTCGCAGTTTTTTATCCCGAAGACGACCGTTCCGGTCGACACGTCGACGTTTAAATAATAAATAACCTTCGACATAAAAATTGAACAGCAGAGACCAGTCATTTCAACCTCCGCCGAAATTCATCAAAGAATTAAAGCTGCCGGTAATACCAAGATACTCCGTCTTACAATTATCAACCCACCCCACCGCCTTCTCGAGCATCTTACTCCCCAGCCGTCAACCTCCAGCGTCCCCACCGCTCCCCCACACCGCGTTGTCTAAACCCATTTAGCGCAAACTCCAAACGCCCCGAGCTGATAACCCAAGCAAAGCTCCATCGCTCAAAAGCCGCGGAAAAGCCAAAAGAAGGTTATGCAACAGCGCCTCGTCGAGAAATCTGACGGCACGCGCTTCCTAATAACGCATAAAAGGGTCGGCGCACATGTTTCCTGGCGACGTCGTCGGCTGCGACACATGCGCGCGCACTCACAAAAGGCCTGCCTCGCGCTGCTAAATAACGAGGAGCCGATCGGCCGAACAATCGAGCTCTGCGGTTCATCGGTCTATATATTAACCGCGCGCGGCGATCGGCTTTTTCCGCTCCGCGCGGCGGGGCTCCCTCGAAAAGACACCGCACGCGAGAGGAGGGCCCCTCTCGTTTTCGAACCGGATATGTGTGCGCGCCCGAACAGATACAGGAGCGAACCGCGCGGCACCCGCGACATCTGCGCTTATCAGCCGGCACCGCCGAGGCGCGGCTTGTATTATTATATGCGTGCGCCGAGGGGCTTTGATTCCACGCTCTCTTGGTGCCGCGGCTGCTTCCTCCGTTTCTAGACTACTTCCTACGTTTTAAGGAATAAGGTTATTTTATATTATATTGCGCAATAGTTTGCTTACCAGGTGATATTTTATCAGCCAAGCTCGCTGAAATGCGTGAGGTGTTCGAATATCTCGATGCGCGAACTTGTGCAATATCAGTTTACACTTTAGCTTACGAGCGTACAAGCAGGTATTTACGAAGATCCTCGATACCCTCATCTGCGGGGCTAATTAAAAACTTGCTCGTCGACTCCGGCGAACTTTCTCACATTTCCCCGACTCTTGCCGACTCGGAAGCTTCCGATCCCCCCGTCCGCGCGCAACGGTCAATATATCGGTCGGGTCGCCCGCAGCATTGGGTCCCCGCGCCGAATCTTCCGGCTTCCTCGCGTTATATATACCTTTGAGCCAACATTGCGCGGATGATCGGCATGAATATGCATCGCTGCCTGTGCGCAGGTGCCATTGCTCGCGCGATACCGATCTCTCTAGTCGAGCGCCGAGAGAGAGAGAGAGAGAGAGAGAGAGAGAGGCCGCGGGCGTTTTTTAATATCGATCGCTCGCCTGCTTAGAAGCGCGGGCCCCGACGACGAAGCCCGCATTGTGTGCGCGCGACGGTGAGAATCTTGGAATTTCACGTTCCCGCAATATAAATTATACTAGTATGCGCGCGCGAGCAGCGTGCCGCGGAGCCAACTGCCAATTTATGTCGGCTTTATCGGGGAGGGCCGATATGCTTTTCGGTTGTATAGGCTCGAGGTGCCCAGGCGGATTTATATTTATTGGCTCTCGCTTTCTGCTGATCGGGAAAAACGAGAGAGATTGCCCACTGATTAATTGGCGCGCGGGACGATTTATCGGCCGCCGCGCGGGAGAGGCTTGTTACACGCCGCTGGCACGTATTAATTACCGGCTAAGCAGGCGGCCTTTCGCAATACTTTTCGCATTAGGGCGGGAACGACTGATAAGCGATTTCTTTGTTTTAATTGAAGGCAGAACTTTCTGATATTCCGAAGGGAGGAGAGGCGAGATTTTGTGGAGCAGCGAGCGCCAAGCCGTCCCGTCGTTCGGTCGTCGCGAAAAGTACGTTGTTTCGTTGCGCAAGACTTTCCTGGGCACGTGCGCGACTTAGAAAACGCACCTGCGGGACCGTAGGTTCTTTTGTTTAAATAAGACTTCCCGTCCTCGAGGCGTCCGTCTTTTGTCTTCTCGTAATGGAACATTTTTAAACTGGATGTAGTTTTTAACTACGGAAAAGATTTTTGTGTTCGATCGATAAGAATATTTGCCGAGAAGAACGTATTGAATTCTGGTTTTAGAACTTAATCTAGAAAAAGATTTCCATACATTCGCCAATATTCACCGTTTAGAGTCAACAGTGATTCTTTAAAAACTTCTTCGGTAAACAATTCGAAATCACTCGAAACCGTTCATCAAAAAAAGCAAGGCTACAACAAACCGTCGATAAGACACGACTTCGTCAGCCTCGAAAAAAAAAAAAAATAATAATAATAATAATCTCGCCGCCGCATCGATATACACGCCTCGGCCGTCAATAATAAAAATGTACGTAACGGGTCAGCCGATACACCCGATACATCGATTAAATGCATCGAGCGCGCGCGCAGCCGGCATAAAGGACAGCCGTTAAAGGCGGCACTTGCGCTCGTTTTGATTGTCCCAACCCACCCGGGTTCGCTCGGGCTTTTTGCCCGCGCGCGGCTTCTTATGCCCGCCGTCTTCTTAATGCGACGTATTCGTGTCAATCGGCTGCACGCGCCGCGAAAACGGTACAACCAGCGCGACTCTTTATTTATATATATATATATATATATAAAGATCGGCGGGCGGGCCGATGAAATTAATTGGCGATCGATCGGCGTGCGTCGCGCGCGACTCGCAAAAACGGCCGCCTAGAGCTCCGTAAATGGCGCTGCAGCTGGGGACCCCTCTCGTTTTTGGGCATAGGAGACGCACAGCGCGCGAGACGAGATCTCGCGCGCGCTCTCTTTATAACGAGCGCGGCCGGATTTTTCGGGGGCGCTCTCGGAGTTTTTGCGCGCCCGAGACGACGACGACGACGAGAGGAGATTTCGACGAGGGCCGCGAGCGAGCTTTAAGGAGATGAAAGTTAACCGGGGACAACATCTTGTCAGCGGCTTTTTTTTCGGCGAGTTAAGAGATTTGCGATGCGCGCGCCGAGGAGATGTATCACTCTTCTCGAAGAACTCGATGAGGGCTTGTATACACGACGGCGGGGAAATGAGCCGATGCCGAATTGGCGGAAAAACGTCGAGTGATCGGGACTTTAACGGCGGGGAATTTAAGTAGGTGAAACGATTTTGTGTACTTCGTCGTGTTCGGTGGTCATTTTTTAACAGATTTATCGGTTCTTTTAAGAGGCACTTTTATCTCGCTTAGCTCGATAAATGTTCGCGCATAAAATGTTAAATATCCACTTTCGCGGGTAGGATTTTATGAATTTATTCAAATCGGTTTATTCAAATTAAGAATAGCAGTAAATAATTAAAAATAAATTCATTATATCTCAGAAACAATAATTGTTCATTAATTTGTATGCGTTAATGATAACAACATTGTTCGATTCGATAAAGAAAACTCCTTCTTTAAATTCGCAAATTCTTGGCAATAAAACGCGAAATAAATAACAGCCGCACGCCAAATTAATCGCATCGATAAAGGATAAAACCCTGCTAAAGTGCTATAAAAATTAATCAAAGACTAATTAGACCGACAGTGTACGTTAATAAAGTTTCCTCCGCTTAAAAAAACAATTTCCCCGTAATTGAAATCTCCCCGAAAATCAAGCGACGCGCGGCCCGAAGATAACGGCTCGCGAGTGCAGATTCGTTATACCCGTAACACGCTCGTGTACATCTCGTTTCGCGCTCGGCCGGGCAAAAAGGAGAGCGCGCGTATACATGCATTGCTAATTGCAGCCGAGAGCTGCGCAGCCTGGCGAAGGCGACGGCGCGCGGAGTGGTGCAGCCGGACTCCTTTTAGCGACGTTACGCGGCCATCAGTCGTCATTATTTCATTTAACGCGACTGATATGCTCGCTCGCTCGGCGCGGGTAAGGTGCAGGCACTTTATATAGATTGCGCGGCCCGACTGCGCAGCCGGTGGCATTGTCTTTTTCGGATTGTTTTTTGCCCTCTCGGGCTTCGCGCGGTATAATTGCGGAAAATTGCGCAGCTTACTTAATGTTAATTAGCCGCGATGTCGTGTATTCTAGTCTTTTTTTAGTATTTTCGTTACTCCTTTAAATTCTAATATTTTCTTTATCGTTAATTGCTTTAACGTATTGTTTGGAAAAATTACTATACTCGTCAGTAATGCGAGGACAGTCTTTCAATTAGGGTAAAAAATTACTATACTTTATATTAAAATTTACTATACTCCTAGTTT
>UCOM01001402.1:0-42014 GCA_900474385.1 Ormyrus pomaceus
CTACTTCTTTGCATTTATATAAGCTATCCATAGCATTTAGATGTTTTTTACTACATTACTGAATAACTGAGAACGGAGACTGATGTGTAATAAAAATATGTGAGGTTATGTTCATGCTTCAACATGGTCAATAACTACTTCAAAAAACGTTACATTTAGACCTGAAAACTGGCCATTTTTCATGGCCATTTTATAGATTGAAATTTCTACCAGGGATGTTTCTAAACGTCGTCAAAATTTCAACAAAGAACAACACAAGTTCCTTTTTCTAAAAACCCCCGTGCCTCTCCGGTATTAGAAGCACGCAAGCGTTATACATTTCTCTAACGTTTTCAATTTCATACGTGTATTAGCAGTCAGCACGCTCGAGCTTACAGATTATACATATTTCCTTATTAATACATCGGGCTCGCGCGCGCACAGTCATTTACGCCGCAATATAAGGTAACCCCTGCGGAAGGTGTTGCGCAACGTCGTGAATTCCGTTCGCGCGCGAGGCATTTTACTTTAATTACATACGTCTTAATAACCCACCTAACTCAATTATCTCGTTTAAGTGAGCCGCTCGTCAGTGTAGGTGTGAATTTTTTGCCGCAATTTTTGGAAGGCGGCCTACTGCTATATATATTTTGCCGCGGCGTCGGAACACTTTTCCGACGGCTTACGGGTCGGGCATAATATTTCATTAAGGCTAATTTCCAAGTTGCGCCGAGAGCTTTTCCTTAATGACGAAAGACGATCATTATAAGTTTTGCGAGTTAAAAAAAACTAACGGTTCGCAGGTTAATGACGATATTAATGCGCAAGAAGGAAATCTAACGTCGCGAAGCGTTTTATGAAGTTGATTAGACTTTGCTTAAATTTTAATCGCCCGGACAAGGTAAATGATTGATTTTTTTTGCGCGAAATAAGTCATTTTCCATTTGATATAATTGTATTTAATTATTCAAAGTATATAGTTACAATTTATATTGAGCTAATATGTAATATTCTTTTTGATTGTTATATAATTACTAAAGTCATTAAAAAATATTCTTGAGATATAAATATTAAAACTGGTTTATAAAAGATAAAAAATATATTTGAAAATCGCATTATTATTATAATATAAATGTTGCTGTTAAAAAATAAGTATTTTCCATCACTTTTTACACAAACCATAAAACCAAAAATTATAGGTAAAAGGCGCTTAAAATCAGTACTCAAATTAAAGAGGTCGTTCTTGCAATTCCAACATTTGAGCGTTTGAACGGCGCCATTTGACACTTTTATATGCACAGGTTAAAAAGACACTTGCATTTCCATGCAACATTTTAAATACGCATTTCAAGTGCACATTCGAAAACTTTACGGTCCCGTGCAACGTCAACCCTCGAAAAATTGCAAAAAAAGAACACATCGATTGTACATTAAACGGTTTATTTAAAGCTTTCCTCGAGGAGGATAGACTGTATATCTCCGCCGACTACATCCCCGTACAGCTAAATCCCCGAAAAGTAGAATCGAAAGTAAAGCGCTCCGAGCGCTCTTTTCGAAAGCGCACAATTAACAGTGAAGCCATTTATCTTTTGAATGAGTCATTCAACTTCCAACTCGCTTCCTGGTAGTCGGATCCCCTTCTGCTCCGAAAAAAACACGCACAATCCTGTGTGTTCCAGTTCATAGAGCGCAGAGAGCGAATCGTGCTCTCCTCCGATATCCCTCTTCGATATGCATAAAATCCTCGCTTATCGATCGCCGCGAAGCACGAAGCGCATATATATATATATATATACGATCGCCGAAATCGATCTCGCAGCCTGGAATTATACTTTCCGCGCATCCTCCCCCCTCCCCCCCTCCGCACTCCGCAGGCGTATGATGCAATTACTCGGCGCTGCTCTTTCTGCCTCACGAGCTCATGAAGTTAGTGGGACGCGCTTAATTAGCCTCGAAATGCTGCCGAGCCGCGCGCGGCGCGGCACTGCTTTCTCCGCGTCCTCTCGCGGCGCTCGCATATTTTATCCCGTGGCTCTCCTCTTCCGCGATTCGATTTACCCGCTGGAAATTGTTCGCTCTTTTTACATATGTTTTCAGCTGAGATACAGCTGAAAAGAGGCCCCGCGCTTCGCTCAGGCGCAGAGAGAGATAATGCGATTATCCGCGCGGGGACCGTTTCGTTCGACCTGCGAATGATGCAAAAGGAACGATGCAACGGTACGTGTCGGACGGGTTTCCTTGTTATTGAATTAAACATTTTAAGCGATTACTGCATTACGTTGCGTTTTAAATGACGAAACGGCTGGAAGACGTGTAACTGATATTACATTACCGGTAGAGATATACCCAGGTTGCTTTTTTTTTATACTGATTCGTACTGAACTGATTTTTTCGCTAACTTTTACAACTGATTAAAAACCTTTTCATCAATGAGTTAATCACTGAATGTCGCAATGAGATACTCATGCGGATGGTTCAGTATTGTCTTTTCATCCATTTCTTGAATATCATAGCTTATAATTACAATATTAGCTCACCTACGGTAATCCAAATTCTTAGCACTCGTTATAATCAGTTACACAATGAACATATACATCACCCTAAAGAAGCAAGTAGGACATAAGGGCCAAATCGCAGGTTCAAGACTAACGACGCGAAGGGATCTAATCAGCTATTTATCCGGCAGTGCGCAATTAGGCGGAGCTCCGCGGGCCCCACGTTCTTGGGATACTTAGAGACGCCGAACTCTCAGACGACGCAATTCCTTGCCTTCCCACACTGCACCGGAGCGGCGAATGCCAGGCGCGAGCTCGCGACTCCGAACGTATAATCATCAGGAGGAGCTTTATGCGCGCCTAAATCGGCCGATTGCGCACTGGACCACCTTTTAATGGGCGAATTCGATATTGCTTTGGGGTCCTAGCTCTGGATGATCGGTTGGGGATTGGATTCGAGCTTAGTGATTTCGGTGTAGCGGTTTTTAGGCGGTGCGTTGCGTTGATCGATCAATTAGCTTTATCAATTACTGTAATTAAGGGGTTATTTTTATCTTATTTTGATTGGGAATTATGAGGTATAATGATTAGATATTTTTGCGTTAGTCGACGAATCGTTTACTTAGGTATTAATTAGAATAATTATGCAAATCGTCCTCGCTTAATTTCCTTTTAAGCAAATGTATTAATGAGTTAATTTTCTTGTTACAGTACTTTCTTATTTGTTTTCGTATTCTATAATTTCGCTTAATATAATATAATAATTAACGTGTAATTTCTAAAAAAACAATGCACTGTCAAAATTATGAATTACATTTACCATTTGGAATTCTTTTCAATTTTTCCCTCAAAATCGACACTTGACGACTCTTTTCTCACGCCTTCATCTTAATAAAAAAAAAAGGAAATAAAAACTTTTATCCCGCGATCGGCTGAATTATTTCAAAACCACAAGTGCTAATCGCTTCATGAAACCCAGTGCGCGCGCTTCTCGCATCCTTACGAGGCAAATCTGATTAATTGCGCGGCGGCGGCGGCTCTAATGATCCGCGTCGTCGGGAGACGCAAATTTCGTGACAGAATGCAAGGACACGCGGCGGATCGTTCCCGTCTGTTTTCCAGTTGATAATTGCGCTAGACAGCCGCGAAAGTGAGTCTTTGACTTGCGATACTCGAGAGCGGCGCGATTAATTGCCTCGATGTACGGGAGTGTCTACACGGCTCTCGAGACCGTGAAATCTCGCACTTACGCCGACGAGCGAGCAGAAGCGTTTCTATTAGGGCAAGAGACGCCTGTCGATGAGATTTATTCCTGAATGGGGCGGTAGTTTGCGCCGCAGTCGGGTATTAGTCGGTAAAAAATTGTTTACCGAGGCGGTAGTAATTGCTGCTTAGTTATGCGTGCTTCGTGTCAAAGATCTGATTACGCGGAATGTATACATCCCCCCGATTGTTACGATGGAAATGAGTTATTGCTGGTGATAGCCCAGTGATTACTGTTAAAACCGTGTGATTTTGCAATTAAGTGTGTACAAACAACGCTTAAATTTGACATTTTAGATTGATAACTTTTTTGCGAAACGTCGTTCTTGTAATTGGGTTGAAAAGAACTGAAATCAGAAAGAAGATTGAGGTACTAGTAAATTTTAATGCAATTGTTTTTATTTTAGCAATTGCGAAAGCAAAATCTATTAACATAAATTTGTTTTTGAAATGGTCGATTTTTCTTGTAAACTAATTTTGAAAGTATTATGCACGAATTTGTTTTGAAAACCAATTGAAAATTGTAAATTAAATCTTTTCATTTATATTTAATAGTTTTCAGATGTTATTTATTATCCATAATTTTTGTTTTCTCCGCTACTGCAATTTTACTATTAGCATCTCTGCTACTGATTTTTTATTATAGATATTCATCAGAGTTTTATATGCTACTTTCGTATTAGTATTGAATTTAATATTGGTATAGACTAAAGTACAAGCAATAGTCATTTATATCACTCTGCCGTCGACAATAAATATGCAAAGATCAGTATTTGCATAATAAAGATAACGCAACATCAAATACATCGTGAAAATCACTAAAATACGGAATGCTATTGATTTTCTTTCAATTATTTCTAAGATATTGGACATTAGCGTCTTTGATATTTTACGATTTGTTATGTACTTACCTTATCACTTAAACCTAAGCTTCCAAACTCAAGGCCCATTCCTATTTTACGCCTTTCATCGCGAACTATGACTGCTTATTATTTAATGCTCATTGAACTTTCCCAACGTCCAATCCTCAGCGAAACTGAAAACTCGCGCGCCAGCATCGAAAATGCAAATCTCCTCGGCAAATCTCAATTATCTCCCGATAATAATTCAATGGCGCCTGACGTATGCGCACTCGCATAAAGCGCAGTCAAACGCCGACGTCGATAATGCTCGACATTCGACAAATTGATGGAGACGAAGATTCTTATACCCGCCCGTATTTTACGAGCGGTCCGATTGCAACGAGTCGGCTTCTATCTGGACGCCTCGCGTCGCGAATATATATACGGCGCCCGCTGTATACAGATTAGACTCGGCGGCCGGGTCGCGCGGCGATATACGAAAAATCAATGCGCGCGGATTCCAAATTTATGCGCGCCGATTTCGATTGAACGGGGCGTCGGGCGGGTCGCGCAAATGTTGCGGCCTGGAATAATGGGCGAAAGTGGAGGTCAGCTTTTGCGGAAATTGTGTAGTTCCGAACTACGTGCAAACTAATGCTGATTATATGTAAATAGCGAGTGGAAATTTGGGATTTTGCGCGGTTTCCCGGCCCGCTGCCTGTTTACTATTGTTTGCTGGTGCATTTCGTCGGTAATGCCTATTTTGAGACATATTGAATACTCTGTAAATTACCTATTAATTTCATAGGCACTCGGCGTATGAATCTAAACGCGCGATTGATAAAAATTAAAGTTTCATTTATTATGATAATATTTTTCTAAAAATCTGTTCTTTTAACATAACTTTGCCGATAGCCCGGGACGATCGATAACGACGACGAATTAATTGTTTTGATTTTCGAGGAAATAAGATACTATTAATTAAAGTACCTGCGAACACATTCGATGTATGTTTTTGTGTGTGATTGTGATTAGATTTTAACGAGTTCAGTATTGCTACGATCGTCGAGTAATAAGTTCGTCCGAGTAGTTTTTTCCTTAGAGTTGAGTTAATTTGAAGTGGCAAAGTTGTTGGAATTGTTTGGAGTTTTTCGTTGGAGTTGGTTGGGATTGCAAGCTCGGCGATCAAATATCATTCGAGGATTGATTGATAGAGGTTGAGAGAGTGGAGTTTGAGTTCGAGCAAGTCGTTTTGATTAACTAAATTAAAGACCTTGATTAGAGTGTATGTGTGCCGCCTTATTTGCTCTAAAAAGTTAAAGAATATATACAGTAGTTGAAATTGAATTGTGTGTATGTTTTATTTATTTAACCATTGCAAATTCGTGTTGATTGCCCGATAAACTACCGGTTCTGTAAGTAAATAAACAAATTGTCAGGTGCGTTGGACAATAAACAAATGCGCTTAAAAACATATCTTGACAACTTGCCCTACCAACGCAGGAAAGTTAAATAAACTTTTCAATTGACATTATTTTCAGCTATTAAACACTGATTCAACAGTGAGCTGTATAGTTAATATTCTCATAAACAAACAGCTAAAATAAGGCAGAGAGCGTAACCGGCTGCAGTAACTCATTCGGATCCACTTAGGCTGCCAAGATCGAGCGTCTTTCCTCAACTCTGGACCCACATCGGCGATAAGGCCGTCCGTTTCCACACCGGCCACTTCCGCCAACTCCTCGCGGCGCGTCCTTAGTCCAAAGTCCGGCGAATGTGCCATATCTCTGGAGTGTTTGTGTGTGTTTGCGACTGCGCAATTCATTGAAATCAGCCGGGGTCTCATTTAAATACAGGCAAGCGCGCCCGCGAGCCGTATATTTAAATGAGAGAACATCCGACGGGAAGAACTTTGGCCTCACGGAGAGCTCTCGGCTCGCGGCTCGGCGCGGTGGTGTGTCGTCCGCTTATGCGCGCGGGGCGGCACGAAACTTTCTCCCGCGCGGCGGCGGCGGCGTCGTGCATTTTTGCAAAAAATGCTTCCGTTTTGAATTTTAAGAGATGCCCATTTTTATCTATGCAAATTGTGAGAATCGATTGGATTATATAAACTTCTGCATCGCGTCGGAGGGAGAGTGTGAGAGAGAGGACGGGAGATGGTTTGAATAAGGCTTCATTGCACTTTCGGGTGTTACAATTTCATCTGATATCTCGTCGCGGGACTTAAAACTTTCATTTTCTATCGTACTATAAATTATTTTTAATTTCGAGAGTAAGAGTAATATTATTGCACTAACATAATAATATAGTAAAAATTACCGTAAAAATTATACTTACTTTACCAAATTTTATACCCTTTCATTTAATTATCCTAGAAGAATCAAAATATCATTTAAGTGAATAATTTTTAATAAATAATTTTAATATCCATCCATTTTATTATTCATTATGTAAGTTCAAATTCAAAATCTATTTTCAAACCGAAAAAAATCAGGCGCCCGCTCAATAAAACAACAATACCATGCATCATCGAATGCTGCTTTCATCGATGCCTCTCACCACTCCGCCCAATAATAACCATATACATATAAACCAACTTCCTTATCCCTAACCGCCATCGATCAAACGATTCCGCTCCCCGAGCAAAAAGACATCTCGAAAACAAACAGAATCATCGCTCCATAAAATCCGGCGAACGGGCCCCGCAATTACGTAATGATCAGCCGCGGCGAATTAAAAGGAACTAAGCGAAGAGGGCTCCGTCGTCCCTCTTCCCTCTCTTCTCACGTGTGCTTCCCCCCTCGAAGCCTTTCTTCCAGCTTGCAATTATCTTCGCGCTCTGCTGCTGAGGCGGTAAAAGGTCGGCAGATTGCATCAGCGTTCGCGCGCGCGCCGCTTTAGGTACGGCCAACAATATATATAGGCGGTTGAGTTACAGCTGTTGGCCAACTTGGCCGCGGCTCAATTAACTTTAAGGCGAGTTAACTCGCGAGGAGGAGGCAGGGACTTCTTTATCGATCGATCGGCGACTCGTATAAGCTGCAAGGACGCCAGCTGCACAGGTGCGCAAGCCTTTTGTGCGGCGCGCCGAGAGCTTTTTCCACCGGGTTATATTTCTGTGGGTGGAGAGGCGGGCTTTATGAGCTGAGAGCCGAGGACAGTAAAGAGTCTTGGCGTGTCTTGGGTTTATTGCTGATTCGGCTCTGATATGAGTGAGGGAATGCAGGGAAGAAGATCTCGCGAACTTTTTACTCTTTTAATGTGGCATAAATTCGCTTTTATTGCTCTTTAGGGGAAATATTAACTAATCGAAGTATTTTAGTAATAATAGTATAGTAAGTAGTATTTATTGTTTGAAATGAACAATGTATGAGTTTCACGGAAATTTTATAAGAAATTCGACATTAATGATCTGTATTTTTAATATAAGAATCTATAAGATTATTAAAAATTGCAAAAATAAATTTTATTTTAAATTAAAGACAAATTTTATTTTAAAAAACTAAAGTTAAATATTTTGAATATCTTTAATTTTAAGCGAAAGTTTTACTGTTATTTAATCGATTTATTTGCAGATCTTGTATTCCGCGGTAATAAACATCCGCCATTCCATTTTTGTAAATGGTTCTCTTCTTCTCTCTACATTTCTCTATTCTTTCACTCGTACCTGGAAACATACTATAACATTTTATATCCTCGGCACGCATTCTGGTCTTATTTCAATGATACAACAGCCACAATATCAGTTACACTTTACGAGGGTGAAAAGAAAAAATTCACTTAAATACAGTTTCTTCAAATATGTGTGGCCAATAAAACCTTATGGTCTATTCACGATTTAATTTTTAAAGCGCGTGATTTATTCATTTTGTATAAATGATGACGCGGCTACACCAAATTGAAGAATAAAAACGTTAAGATCCTTGAAATTGTAAAAGGAAGGAATGTCTGGTGTGCGTTAACTGCGTGATTTTATACTTTGAAGAAGGAAATTCACACGTTATTAGAAAAATCGAAAAAAATTTATATGCTAAGCATATTTACGTCGCTAACTCTACTGTTTAATGAGCTTTAGAAGGTAAATCATTTGTTCCTTTAAACGTACGTGTAAGGACTTGCAGTTTCTACTTGTAATAATAATTTAAGATCACTTTTATGACTTTTAAAAATAAATCAAACCTAAAATTTCGCAATTCGACGACTACCCCAATGATCATATCCAAACGCGTAAATTAATTTTTCTGTGAAAGCTCTGCTCACGTAACAAAATGCGAATCCTGCCATTTCATCACACGCAGTAGGCGACTTTCCCCGAATCCTGAAAATTTACAACCGTCATACGCCACCAAAAACTTCAGCCTGCCCCGTTCGAACCGTAACCGCCATCGGCCCGCACGTCCATAATTAACGGACCCTAAAACGAAAGCCGATAAATCTCGGCGCAGCCGCGAAAATTTATCGGGCCCTGCTTCAACGACAGGCCGCATTACCGCGACATTGCGCAATTCCAAAAATCCCGGCGAAAGAAAAGAAAAAAGCGCAACGGCGGCGCGAGGATGTGCTCATGCGGGTCTTGAGGTCGCCACGATCCCCGCATTTGTCATCTCCGGGCGCGACAGAAATCTATTTAGCGCGTGTCACGTCGCTGCCAGTCTTTTGATATATTCCTCGACCTGTCTCTCTCTCTCTCTCTCTTGCGGCTCGCAAAAATAATAAGTGCAGAGAATTTAATCCCGGAGCGCAGTTCGTTCTGCACGACGAACGAGGCATGCGGGTGGGGACGGGCTGAATTTCGAGCTCAGGTCGATGCTTCGATCGTGGGCCGAAGATGGAATGAGGAATTAATATAAGGAAGGAATTGATGGATTGGGTTGGTGGGACGATTATGTAAGGCTTTGTTGAGGTAGTAAAGTGTACATTAATTGAGGGTGCTAACGAGTAAGGGACTACATTTGTAGAAACTCGGTGGTCTTTCAACAAAATATTATTTTGTAATGTTCCTTTCTTTATTCAGAAAAGATTGAAAAGTTTATGAACTGAAAATAATATAATGCACGATTCGTTAGTAAAAAAGAACTATTATATAAATAGATGATGGTACAGTTTAGTTTCCAAAAAAGATAAAAGTCAAGTATTTTTATTTCTTAAATTTGAGCCGTGCTTGCAAATTTTTGTATTATTAAGTTAATAACATTGTAAAATTGAAGATTTCATCTTATTTAAGATTTTTGGTCTTCGGCGACGTTTTTGTAATTGTCTCATTCCAGCGAAGCTCGATTAGTCGTGCACTCGGATGAGAGCAATCCAATTTCGAGTAGCTAAAACTTCCTGAAGCAAATTTTTGAGATAAAATTATGTCTGGTATACATTATGCGTTTTTATACTTCCTTACTTTTTGCCATCTGAATATTTTTAATTAAAGTACGTTACGTAAAATATAAAGCAACGCAATTTAAATTTTAACAAGAAATTTTTTTATTTCATTTTTTCATTTATCGATGAACCTTTAAAAAGCGAATCCAAATTGTTGTTCGAATCATTGTTATACCTTGCATTTGGTGGATCATAAATTCTAATTTTGTAATGCACAATGCTAAAATCAACGTAAAGCACTCATTAAAATTTATCGGATGCAATAAACATTATTCAATAAAGGTTTTCAAATCCGTCCTTTCAGTAGATCAAACTATAGAAATTACCAATCAATCTTTTACGTGCGGCGCATCGCAACTCTTGTCAATCACATTGCAACACCGAACAGCCGTAAATCTCTCGTACGCGTGTCGCCGCAATTATAACAGGTAATTACGGCACGCCAAAACCGCGATGTATAACTTTTCAGCGATCGCAGAGGCATTATTTATTTCGCGCATCCCGCCACTCGCCCTCCCATTATAATTGCATTAATAAACTATTAGATTCTCCTCCGAGTCCCGAAACCGGTGCCGCTTTCGTCAGGTTATTAAAAACACTTACGCGCGGATCTACGCGCTCCTTTTCAGAAGTATTCCAACTCGTCTCGGAGTTAACTCGCCCGAAATTGCAAGCGTGTATACGTACTCGTGTAATTATTATCTCATCTCCCCTCCCCCGGCTCGGGAGCGTCGCAACCCCGAGGTAGATCCTTGCATTATGCATTCTACGCGTCTCGAACACGTTCCAACTTTCACGATGATTATCCGCATTCGCATTTTCATAACTGCCGCGTGCGACTCTCGTTTGGCGCACGCGCCGCCGAGGGAAGCTCGCTCTCTGTGTGTCTGTGTGCGTGTGTAGGTTCGCGCCGCTTGACGGAGCTCGGATGAGGGAATCGCGAGGAAGAGATGCGCGAAGCCGAGGAGGAAAAAATCGAGGAGGAATGCCGAATAAACGCTGCCTCTCCCCTCGGCTGAAAATTGCTAGATGCCGAGATTCTCTCGCCGGGAGTCTTCTCTGGGTTCTTTCTTTGTTTTGCGGAAAAATCCCGAGATTGTAATTGCCTTTCTGAATTAAAATTTTTACAGTTACGTAGTTTTCGCTGATAAGGTGTAAGAAATTTAATTTTAAGTTTTATTTGTCCTTTTCGCAACGCGATTTTTTTTAATAAATATAAAAATTTTATGATATGATTTGATATACAATTTTTAATTGAAGTGCTTTGACGTTGAAATTTCCGTTTTAATATTAAAAAAGTATTTTGAATAAAAAATAAATCGATTTGGAATATTGATTTTTTTTATGAATATTCTAACTCCGCTTTGTCACAATATTTGTCTTGTAAATTCAAATCTAGTTGTTGATTTAAATTTGTTATATAAATATGAATTTTTTTCAATATTTGGAAATATATTATTTACGATATGCCATGCAATGCAATAATTGTATATATATTTTTACAATGTAATATAAATTTTACATAAATATCGAGTCTACGTATTTCAAATTTAAAAATTATTTTGAAATTACAAATCGTTCACATTCATCTAACTCAAGATTGACACAATAAATTCTCGATCCTACAAGATTATCAGGTCACAGAAGCCCCTAACTTCATCCAGCAAAATTCGATCAGCCAAGTCGCGGCACATCCTTCAGAGTGTAAAACGCGCCGTATATACACCATCTGCTTTACGAGCCTACCTCCTCGCACCATGCACACGCATTCCCGAGCGTCAGATCGGCTCGCACTTCGGGTTTATCTTCGCGGTGAATTTTTTTTTCTCCCATTCCCGAAACGCTCTCTCGCCGGCGAAATTGCCTCGAAATATTCGCCGCGGCAGCTTGGCGCGTAAAGGATTTCCCCCGGGTGCCCGATAGATACGTCTCGTCGTTGGGCAATAAGCCGTTTCCGCGGCTTTCGGTTTTAACCGCCTTCGGCCCGCTGCCATTGTATGCAAAATTCATGGATAATATAAAGTTTAAACTTTGCCTCTCGAGATTAACGCTCCGGGAATGGGTTTGCGCGACTGCCTGCCTGTATGAATATTTGTCAGAAGCCGCGCCGCCGCGAAAGCGCCGGAATTCAGCAATGCTTATGTATGGGAGCCTCGAGCTTGTGGGAGAGGACTTGTTAAAAATATTGATTTATCTGCTGAGTTACAACATTATCTGGAGTGTTTCTAAAATTTTGAAATAAATGCGCGCGGCTGAAGTTTCAATTGGCGGGATACGAGGCTTCTTCTAATTTATGCAGTGAATTATCACTTGTATAAATTAACTATTCGCTCTGTTGTTCTTCTGCTTGAGAATTTCTGTAGTCTGTATTATTGCTATTGTATTTTGAATTGACTGTTTTTTGAAAGCAATTATAAGCAGTTTTTAATATTCAAAAAAACATTAATTTCAGTGCTGTTCGTTACATATTAAAGAAATGACATAAAGTAATCAGTGTTAAAAATTAATTTTTTAAAAACAAAGCATAAAATCTTTAAAATAAAAAGTAAAATAAAAAGTCTATGAAATGTAAATGCAAATTGTCCATAAAATAATTAATCTCTTTTCAATATTTTTGTTTTATCACTCGATATATTCCCTTTTACATGATATAAACGATGCTGTGGAGTTTTATTACTTTTAATAAGACAGACATTTCAATTTGAAATTCGGGAAATACTTCACAACATTTTCAATAAGCTTTTTTATGTTCTTTATACATACGAGTAACAAATTTGCATTTTTCATTATTCTGTATTAACGTTCTTGAAAGAGAATTCATTTTTTGAACAAAATCAAATGGGATGAAACAAAATATTAATTTTAAAAATGTTTTCACAAAAACGGTATTTCACGTTAAAAGCATATGAATTATTATTAAAGATAAAATAGATTTATACTATGTTTTTATTTTGCAACATATATCATAGATTATAATTTGAAAACAAGATTTTATTACACACACTTGATTAAATCTGACTGAATAAGTTGCTAACTTTAACTCATGCCTGCATTACATTATGAATATATATGTAGGTCCATTAAAATAAACAAATATCTATTGCTTAATATATTATAACAAAACCCTCATTTATTTATTCACATTCTGTACAAACATATTTTACATAAAATCGATACATCTACTTCATAATCTCACGCATTCACATCGAAAAAAATCGGTTTACTGCGCATGCGCTTTTTAAGAAAAAGAATTATTGCCGCCCCTTGCGACGGTTTGACAATCACTGCAGACAATACTGCAAAGTGACCTTAACCAAATCGACGGTACGACAATTGATCCTCTTAAACTTTTGTTTAACCAACACCTTACACCTTTATTAATAATACATTGTTCTCTCGAGTCTTAACGAACATTGACTTAATAATATAAAGGAGGGGAATAAATAATTTTGATTCACAACGGTCTTATAGATTTAACGTCTTTGCTATGGCGGATAATCAGCCTGCTGTTTTAGTTTTTCAAATATTAAACGAAAACTTAAGTACGCAATAGACTGCTTTATCCAAATTTGTAAATCAAATATCGTGTTCTATAATAATTTAAAGTTATGCTTTTGAGAAAAATGTTTAATAGCTGCATTAGAACATAAATTCAACGTAATAAAATTTTAACATTAACATTTACAATTTAACATTAATAAATTTAACGAAAAATTTCATTTTAAACAATAAAAACTATTATTTTGATTCTATTAGAGCAAATTCTCACGCAGGCTGAAGAGTTAACATTAATTCTTCATATATTGTGCAAATTCACTATGTTTTATGTGTAAATTATAATTGAACTACAATATTTTTACTATATTTTGGAATGTTATCTCGCTCGAAGTATTTCAGTTCTTTTTCGTTAAAAGACGTCTCATCGGTATTTTGACATGCCTGCTTTTACGCATATAAGAGGACAAAGTTTGTCATTGACTACACTACAGTTTAGATGTAAGTACTTCATGGTATAACCTGTTCAGACGCAAAGAACAGAGTATAACGAATCATAATTAGGAACGAGAAAACCAAGGCGTCTTCTCATTTAACTGTCGCGAGGTCGAAACTCGAGAAGAGGACTCTCTTACGAATCGTCGTTTTTTTTTTCTTTCTTTTAATAATCGCTTTTTCGTTCAACTAGAATCTATATATTTATCATTTTTCCAATAATCAATCGCATCCAATATTATCGCGCGGTACAATTAAAGATCAGCAATTATAAATATGCACGCACGCATTCCGGTTTATAATACAGGTTCTTTTTTCTTTCGTGGAGTTAGAGTCCTCGAGTTTCGTTCGTAATTATCGCTAAAAGTTACTTAGTCCGTTTATGCTGGCCAATAATTTGCTTTTTAAACAAAATTGGGCGCACGATTGGTACTTCATGTCTTACATTGAATTTGTTTTTTATTAAAAAAAAAGTCGTGCTTTTATCGTCAATTATTTTGTGCGATTGCAGTCGATAGTTTTAATCCTAAAACAACTAAAGTACAAAATTTCGTCTACGATTCTTAACGCTAAGAATAATTGTTCGCTGCAACGAATATGAATATTATATAAATCGAGCATAAAAATTAGACAGTTAGGCATCAATCATGCATCCCAATCAACATAAAGACGTTCAACCCCACTTGGCAGCTATTGTATAGAGCGACCTGAGAAGATCGAGTGCTCGATTATCGGAGGCTGTTCCTTCCTCCAACGCAACGGCGTTTCTTGATGCGGAAGGGGCGACTCGATCGGATCTCTCGACTACGTTCGACGAGACTTTGGCGTAAGTCGTCGGTTTGGTCGTCGTTGTTTTGAATTTTCTGCCCGATCTGCTCCTAAACGTTGTGACCGAGGGTTCACTCGGTGCTGGTAGTATTGTTGTTGTGGGAGCAGCGGAAGGCGTTGTCGGTGCTGCTTTTGCTTCTTCGGCTGCTCTGCCGATTGGAAGGTGAAGTTTACTGATGCCGCGGATGAGTTCGCGAGACTCCTCGGTTGTAAATTCGTTTACTGGCATTCGTAGGAGAGCATTCAGCAGTTGTTCTTTCTCCTCTTCCATTGTTTTATTCATGGGACCGTTGCAGTGACTGATTAGCAAAAGAACTAGCTGCCTAACGGTGGCGTTGTTGTCTGCTTGTTTCATTACTTTCATCAAAGTGTTTGAACTCGTTTCATTGAGTTTACCGAACATTTCTTGAGCCTTTTGGATTTCGTTTTCAGTCACATTGAAGACACTAATTCTCGTGGGTATACCGTTATCTCTAGGTACAGCGTTAGTTGCTGTTATCGAAGACGTAATCGTCGTTGTTATACTCGATCTCGTTGTATAAATTGGAGTTGGAGTTCCCGTGTTTTCCGAGTTGGCAAATGCATTTGGCAACAGAGTAAAAGCAGTTGGAGCGTCGTTATTGTTTGATGCCCACTGCCATGGAGTTGAAGCATCGCTGTTAAAATTCTGAGGTGTTACTACGTTGTCGCTATCCAAGAAATCTTTTCCAGAAGGAGTAGTACTTCTGTAATCAATGTTAGATGACTGAGTTATCTTGGGATCAGTATCCAAACCTCGGTTAATGTGGTCAGGATCGATAAACACAGTTGTTTCCCATAATTGTGTAACCGATGGTGAAGACGTCCAGTGAGTAGTAGGCTGGTTAGTATACCTTTGATTATCTGATGGTTTATCAGTTTGGAAAGCATTGTTTAAGCTGTTAAAGTTATTTCCGTATCTCGAGTGAATACTATTTGCTGTAACCAGAGATTCAGATTGAGCTGGTCTTGGCGTAGTCGTATCATAATAACGTATTCTAAATGGTTCCCTTGTGGTAGTGACACTTTCTTGAGGTCGTTTATATACTGGTGTAACACTGCTACTTGATGTTCCTGCATTAGTTACTTTACTCGTCTTGGCTGTGCTACTTGTAGCGGCACTAATAGTGTTGGAGGTCGAATAGCTAGTGTAGCCCGGAGGCGTAAGTTCGTCGCGAAGATTATCGCTCACGCTGGCGCTAGGCTTACTTGGCACGAAACTTTGAGGTGCTGCTACTTCGTAGCTTGCTGGTGTAGAGGACGAAACGTAATTGTCACTAATTGGAGTGGCATCAGAGGGTTTGACGTATTTACCGTAAGGAGCGTGAGTATTAGCAGAATTGTTTTGGAAACCTCCGTATCTACTCGGTTCGTTGGGGAAGTAGTTTTCGTAATCCTTTCCGGTGCTGCTGGAGCTAGTTACACTATATGTGGTAGATTTGTAATTTTGAACTTCATTCAGCTTTTTAGAATCGAAAACAGTATTAGCTTGGTACGCTGCTTTGTTGTCTGATTTTTGCTGATTTGGTTGATGAAGGTAACCGCTTTGAGCTTCGTTCAATGATTCATCGGGATATGGCGTTGTAGATGAAAAATATTCAGCGGTATAATATGGCTTGTAAGTCGTAGTTTCCGTTAAACTCTCAATTGGTTCTTTAGTGGTTTCTGGTAAAGCAGTGGTAGTGGGTCTTCTCCTTCTGACACCGTTAATATCATCCGAAAAATCTAAGACTTCGTCTTTTTCTTTTGTAACAGATGGATAATCTTCTGTTGTAGTAGGTGAAGCAGTAGTTATTTCATTTTCAGATGTTTGAGGCGGCTCTGTTGGTCGTATTTCAGTTAAAACTTTCTTAAATGTGTCTGGATCTTGCAAATAAGCAGATAATGCTTGAGTAAAGACTTGCGCAAGTTCTCTTAATTTGGTATTATTTGATTTCTTTACTCCGCTAAGAGGACCTTCGCTTTGCTGTATATCCAAGTCACTGTTATCTTCGTCCGTCAAGTTTTCCTCGCTGTTATCGTAGCTGGTATCGCCAGTAATGTTATTTTCTAATGCATTATTCAAGTTGAAAAGTTCAGCGTAGGAGCTGATAGTATGCTGAGTTAAAATGCTCGATGGTAGTTCAATAACTGAGGTGTTTTTCTTTTCAAGTGGATTTACCGTTGTTTCAACTTTGATAGCAGAATCGGTTGGAGTCTCACTTTCGTAACCATCGTCAGCATTAGCAAAATACAAAGCCAAAGAATGCAAAGTAGAAGGTCCACTAGAACTTGGTATATCCAGTCCACTTCTAGTGTTATTAATATTATTGATATCTAAGTTTGGCACAGTTCCTTCAAGACCTTGAAGCGATTTCAACATTTCTAAAGCATGCTCTCGTTCATTTGGTGGCCTATTATCAAGAATGCTCTTTTCTGTGACAAATGACGGTTGAGTCGTTTTTTCTGGTAAATAAGTTGCTCTATTGCCAGATTTTCCAAAATTCGATGAAACATAGTTGTCGGATGACGGTTTTAGATTTCTGTTATTGAAATTTGGTTTAGCCGTAGGACTGTTAGTTGTAAACGCGTAATTCTTTGTAAAGGGAATGTAAGGTCCAAGAGTAGACTGTATTATCTTTCCGTGCTGGTATGTCACACTTTTATCGTAAGGACTTGGAGTACGACGTGGAATGTTTGCATCATAAGTTTGGTTTTCTCGGCTTGGTTTTTCTGTAGATGAGCTAATGAAGTTTTGTTGGCGATAAGTCTGAGATTGAGATTTTGGTGGATTCTTCGTCGAGAACTTAGACTGAACATTTGAACCAAACTGAACATTTTCAATAAACGAAATAGAAGGAGTTGTCGAACCGTTATCTTCAACAGTGTTAGAGGAAACAGTATTTTGGCTGTAAGCATCGGTGTAAACTGGCCTCAATGTCGTAAAAGAGCCTGAATAATTATCGGTGTATCGGGTGGTAGATTCACCACTATCGTATCTTGTAGTAGTCGTAACGGCTGGAGTTGAAGTTTCTCTAGAAAAGTCCCTAGTAAAGAAGGATCTCTGAGTAGTTAGATCAGTCGTGGTATATTTTTCGTTGTTAAAGGTGGTCTGAGGAGCGTTTGTATTTCTTTCCCGATATGCACTCGTTGTGTAACTAACTTGAGATTCAGCAGTTGTGTACTCAGGGTAAGCAGTAGTAGTCTCAAAATTACCATAAGTTGTCGACTCTTGAGACCCTTGTCTGTAATAATCTGTGTTTGTATATGATCTCTGTGTGGTTGTAGGAGCTTCTTTAGCTGGCAGCGTGGTTGTTCTAGGTTTGTAAATAGGAGTGTAAGTTGGTCCTGGGAATGCAGGAATACCAACGCGTGATCGAACAAAACTTTGCGGACTGGGGCGATCTTTCGAAGAGGTTAAAGTTGTTGCAGCAGTAGAATGTTGAATAGTCTCTTGCGTAGGAACGGTAGTGGCTTTGTTACTAGTATAAAAACTATTAAACTGATTCGAGCTGTGAGGCTTATATCTATTACCTCGGCTGGAAGCAAAAGCTGCGCTCTCCGCTAAATGCTGGAATTCTCGAACCGGATTGGCAGTCGAAGTACGGAACGTCGTGGTTTCGGTGTATGATGGTGTTACCTTCTGAATGGGAACATTGAAATTTGGACGAGTGAACGTTCGTGGTTTCGTGGAAGGCTTAACATTTTGTTTATCCTCACGCTGAGCATTTACGTTTGCTGCTGAACCAAAATACTCGTCCTCCTGACTGGACTTTACTTGATTGTTGTAATACTTGTTCGAGCCCCTTTGATCAAAGTTGTTAGCTTGATTGTTCTTTCCATCATTTGATAACAATTGATTCTGTTGTCTACTATTTTGGGGTTTGCTGTAATCGTCCTTGGCACGAGTTACAGAAGTATCTTGATTGTATTGATTATTTGAATGCGTCACCTGACTTCCCGACCGAGTACTCGGTCGCTCATAAATTTGATTAGGATCGAAGGATGGAGTGGACTTGGTATTCTGACCGTTAGGTAGTTGATTCTGCGAAGCAGATTGGCCGTAAGGATTCATTCTTCCATTCTGACGTCCATCGTAGTTCGAGTTTTGATAGAAACTGTTGCTATTATCTTCGTTATTGGTTCTATGGAACTCGGAGTTCATCTTCTTATGCTCGATGCGCTTACGCTCCTCTTCGGCAAGGTATTCGGCGCTCTGCTCGTAGAGCTCCGCTGATTTACTGCAGTCCACCTTGAACCACCAGTCGCAAATCAATTGCGACTGTTGGAAGATGGTGCCGTTCGGGCAAAGGAAAGATATTTTTCGCCCATTATCACAAATGTGGAAAACCTAAAAATTAATTAAATAAATAAATAGTATAAATATATTAAGTATGATTTGTGTAAATGTATTCAGAAAGATTATTATTATTTTTAAAATAAAAATAAAAAATTTTAAAATAGTGCTTCGCGAGAGCAGAAATTTTGTAGATTATACCGTTAAATTTTTTTTATTACACGTACTTGGCAATTTGTTTCCAGATCTGCATAATAACCACCCTTCTGACCGCGGCAACTGAACGAGGTAGCAGGAATCGTTGTCAATGCAGGATAGTCCACTCCTGGTTGACCCGTTATTTCTGAAAATTTTCAAAATGTTAGAGCATTCATGATAAATGAATCCATTTACATACAAACTCAAAAAAAAAAAAAAAAAAAAATTATTTACTTCAAGCAAAATGTTAATGCGTGCAGTTGTATTATAAAAATCGGGTATATTTTAAAATAAGTATATCTAGGTTTTCTACTCTATTATAGTAAAATATTAGTACAAAAACTGTAACTAGAATGTCTTATTAATGTTCGAAAAAAACGAAAATAAATGTTAAGTATATTAAAGTAGCATTACACCAATGAACAGGAATGTTAAAGCGTTACGAAATACTATAGGTTAGTAAGTTGATTAATTTTATACCCGCTCCCTTAAGCCAGTTCCTCAGTAGTTTTGCATTTCCAAAGAAAACTAAGAAAAAAATGTTACTTTATTAATTATATTAATCCTTTGCGATGTTCTGAAGATTAATAATTAAGCTTATAAAACCTTGTATTCCTAGGTACTCGCCATTCTTTTCGGGTGCAAGCCTTTTCACCAGTTTACTTAAGGCATCAACGTCCTCCGCCGATGCTTCGGCACTGGCCATGTCCAGCTCGGTGAGAAACTCCGGTATTCTCGCCCTCTCCTCATCGTTGGATGTCTGGAAACGATCAGTAAAGTGTTAATATTGTACAGCTGGTAAAATTTGTGAAAATAAAATATTTTCAATTAACATTTATTTATCTAACAGGGCGCATTAGGCGGCTGCAGTGAGAAGATTAATCGGATTAAATGAGCAGCGAGCAGCAACTGATTGAGATTATTTAACCCGGCATATCAATGCTAATCTGATCGTGTTCAGCAATAGAAACATCTTTCCGAACAGCGCCGATAAAGGCCTTACACAGCATTGTATAATACAACATAATCATCATCGTAATCCCAAGAAAAGAAACGCGAAAACCTCAGGAAAAAAGGAAGAGGCCTCGCTCTTACGCAACCCGAGCCCGAGTAAAAGCTCATCTCTCTCTCTCTCTCACTTTTCCTAATCTCAGCCCCGCAGGAAGCAGCGTCGGAAGACTCTCCCTCCCCTCGCCAGCCTCCTTTCCCTAATCTTACGTCCGCGGCCGTGCAGTCAGCTGCGCATACAATGTCACTTCTCGCGCCCGAGTTTCTCTCTCCCAACGACTCGCTCATTGTTATCTCCGCGCTTGGCTCTAAAACCCCCCGGGCTAATGGAATCGCGCGTGAGAACCCGTGAGAGAGAGAGATGCTTATCGCCGACGCCGCGCGCCTCGCGCGTAATACGCGCCGATGAGCGTTATTCGCGATAATTAAATGGGCGATAAAGAAAAAAAGAAGAAGAAGAGGAATGCCCGGCGCGCCTTTTATTGCTTCGTTCGGCGCGCTTTTATTTCGGAGCGCGCGACCTGCTGGTGTCTGCGCGGAGCGCGCCTGTCGAACGGCAACCTTCCGCGCGCCGGATTACGGCTGACTGCAGAAGCGAAGGCTGAGGAATTGATAGGTCGCGTCGGAGGCTATGACTTTAAATGAGCTCTCTTTTTATGCACTGCCGCGTGTGCGAGGGGACGCTTTATTCGAATTGTGTATTATGGATTCTCTTGATCGAATGGAGGAAGTAAAAGGCACTTAATTGGAAATCGCAGCTGTAAACAGTCTTTGTTGGAGCATTTATTAATGTCTGCAGGAATGAAGCGGACTGTAACGTCTATAAAAGGTATCGAACGAAACATCTTAAATAACAGAAATATATAAGTCTTTTAAAGCGTTGCAAAAAGTTTAGCGATGAATTTCAAAAAGTAGCGATGAATTTCAAAATTCTCTAAATTCGTGTACTTTACGTATTAACTTTTTTTTTCTTCTCGATAATTAGGCGAAAATTCGCGACGTTTCAAAAGCCCCGGAGTTTTCGCAACTAAAAGGGTTCTAATTCCGTTTAAAAAGAAACTTTCACTTTCCGCGATTTAAAAGTATAAACCATTCGTGAAATTGTACCTTTTGCGTGCCTTTTTTTATGCGCGCTTGTCAAAATCAGGTTTGAAACCCACTCCAAACTGGTAGCGCGCGCAATTAAGAATATTTCGATGGAGCCGCTGATAGAGATACCAGTCCCCTAAACGAAGCAACTATCCGGAAAAAAAAAGTCCTCAAACAAAAAAATAATACCCGTATCAATCCGAGTGTCAGGCTAGCAGCTGGATAACCTTCGAACGGGCTAATTAGCCCTCCCCTTAAGCTAATTAACGAGCTCGTCTATTTAGTCTTGAAACTTCTCCCTCGCGCTACCCGCACTTGCGTTGCAGCTCGTTGCTGTAATGCTGCTGGAGAGAGAGAGAGAGAGAGAGAGGGAGGGAGAACAGAGAGACGGAGCGACGCTTGTTTCGGAAACTTTTAAGAAAGTCGTAAACTCGTATGTCTCTCGCGCTGTTGCGGATTTTATTTTGCCTGTAAGCGACTTTTTACGCGGTAGCTGGAAAAAGGACACCCCGTTCAACGACATTTAAGTCGTGTAATATGTACGCCGTAAAGTTTTAATGGCTTCCGAGCTTATAAAGCGATTGAATGTGCATTACCTCGGTGTTGTTTAAAACGAGCGCTTTATGCAGTTTAGTAGGAGGATTATTAAAAGACTTCAGTTTTAATATCTTTAATAATATTCGCTCTCTTTACGAGCTTGTTCAATGTTTCTTTGAAAATTAAAATGGGATTTTAGGATTTCTTTTTATGCTAAAATACAGGACACTTGCTCGCACTTATTAGAATACAGATTTTACAAGCATGAAGCCTCATGTAGAATTTTTAGTCCTTTACAGAAAGACAAGATTATTGAATCTTTATTAAAAATTTTATTACTTAATTTTATTTTTTATGGTTTTCATAATGAAACCTCTTAAAACTTATTACGAAAGTAGATTACGATTTTGGGCGTCATTACAGAGAAAATGTAGTACACTACTTTAAAGAAGAATTTATTTATTTAAAGGATAATGTCCGCGGAAGTATATGAAATATAACCTGAAAGAAAAACGTTAAAAATCCTTTCCACATGTAAAGAGAGCAAAAAATTATGAATTTTAAAAGAAGCTTGATCGCTACACGTGAATCTATATCTATATTCATATCTGCATAAGTAGAAATATACCGAATATGATCAGCCGCATGATAATATACATAGATATACTACCTGCGTTACTTTGTGAATTTAGGTCATGTTTTTCTCAACCTTCCCTCCAGCAACGGTGATCAAAGTTTTTTTTAAATTCATAATTTTTTATGCTCTTTATAATGGAAAAGATTTTAAATGTATTTCTGTCGGATCAAACATAAATATATTCTGTGGATATATTCTAAAGGTCCTTGCTTTCTAAAATTCCAGAATTTCTAATTATAATTATTATTTAGAATAAATAATCTACTCTAACTGTTTAACATCATTATTATTTCCATAAAAACATTACACTAACGCGCATAAGTAGATAAAGCCAGATACGGCAAGACATTTATGTTTATCGGTCACTATCTCTGCCATTAGCATCTACATAAAATCTTCCACAAATAAAAAAACTTCACCTCCAATAAACAATCAACCCGCTAATTTAACCCCAAACAACCAAGAAGTCTTCCGAATCCGAGACAACAATTTGAATCGTATAGAAAAAAAGCGTCAGCCAATACATATATTCCAGTAGGAGAGAAAGAGCCATCCGTCTGTCGAAAGAGGATTGCGCAGAGATCGCCGAATGCAGAGCGAGTCAGCCTCTCGGAGAGTGCTCCAGTTCCGCGGCGGCTCGGCGCGATAAGTCCAAGGTCTCGAAGGGAAAGGCCTATTTCGACGGCCGGCTCTCTCGCTCTCTCTCTCTCTCTCTCTCTCTCGCACGTGGCAGATGTTACGCTCTCGGCTCAGCTCGATCTCTAATCTGCCGTCCGCGTGCCGATCTGCGCGCGGGGATTCGGCGATCGGTATTTTAATTGCCGCCGTTGCCTGTACAATACTGTCGCCAACTTGTAAATGCGGAGGTTTTTTGCGGCCCGGGGAACATTGTGTCCCCCGTGTGAAACTTTTGCGCGCGGCGTTAGGAATGAGATTTTTAGCCGGGGGAGCTGAATTTCTTTCGGCGGAGGAGGTTCGGGCTGCTTGTTCGGTTGGGAATTATGTTGTCGGTGGCACTGTAGTGGCTGATTAAAATTTTAGCAGGCTTATTGGCGGAAGAGAGAAGTCGTGCTGTGTGGTTAGGAAAATTTGATTTTGTTGCATCGTGTTCGTGTGGTAAAATGAATTTGAACGTTTAATTTGGAAGTATGAAGACTGCGGTGAAATTTTAAAAGTTAAACTATTACATAGAGATAAAAAAAGTATAGAGAAATAGAAAATTAAATTATGAAACGAAATATTAATATGAAACCCAGCTGATGATAATTGTTCTAAATTTTCTTGAATATTCCTGAATTAGAATACGAGAAATTCGTAAAATTTGTATGCAAATTCATTTAATATTTTCCAACAAATGAAAACGACTCTTGAATTTTTAATGAACTTTCTCATCTTTTTATATTATTCAGTGCAGAGTGTAACTGAGAGATGGTTCAAACCTATTTCGACTCAAAATAAACCAAAGAAAAAGGAAGCAGTAATGAATGAACTCGGTCGAATAAATCGGAGCATCAATGCAAATTATTCTCTACTGGAACGATGAAAATAGAAAAGGAAATGTTGATAGAACTACGAGACCATAAAACATGCGGATTATTTACGAGTAGTATTGATTCGTTGAGATGAAAATTTAAATCTCCAAACGCTAAAAGTCTCAATAACATAATAAAAAGATATAAAATTGTACGAATTATAAAAGTTTAATTCATTTCTGCTAACCAAGAAAATAAGTCACACCAAGTTTTTCAACCAGTTTTTCTTCCAGTTCCTCAACTTCTTCCGAACCCGTTCTCCTTAAAATTAACAAAATCTTACGCCACAAACAATTAAAGCCCAGCTTTATTAGCAGCGCCGAAAGTTGAAGCACTTCCCCCGCGAAAATAAACTTGGAGCAGAAATAAATTGTAGGGTAGCTCTCTCCCTGGAGCGTACAGTCGTGCGAAAACCGAGCAATGCAGGCCGGGCCTGAATTATCGGTTGCGAGCACCTTCGCAGGAAGTTTAATGAAAACTTGGCTCGCGCTCGGCGGCGGCGCGGGCTTCCTTCGATTCTTCGCGACAGCGGGGCGAATGTTTCCGCAAAGCAATTAAGAAGTTTCAGCCTTACCCTCCGCGGCTCCGGCCACCTCCGACGGCTTGTTTATCGAGTTATCGGTTCGCGCGCAATTTTACGCATCTTGATTAGCTTTTCAATTTTATGGCGAAAAGCGAGAGCGCGACCCGACGTTGATAAAGCAGGTTTTTTTTTCTCTCAACTTTCGGGAAGATTCTTTTGTGCTGTTGAGATGCAAGGGCCCTCTACTTTCTTGATAAGTTAGCGAGTTTTTTTTTCTTAATTGGCCATTTTAAAGCGAGTATCGTAATGATTTAATTAATGGAGAATATTGAAATTGTTTCGAGGTAAATAAAATTAATGAATTTTAGGCACGCTTTTAAAATCTGACCAAGATAAAAATTTACGGCTCGGTATTTGAGTGAAAGATATTCTGTAAGTGCAAGATCTTCAAATTTTTTGTATCAACCATTGTATTTTTTTATTAAACTTTCACTTTAAATCTCTTTAAACCATAAATTATGAAATATTTTACTAGATGGTATAACTCCTTCTTTTATCATTCTACTGAAAGTAAGTTTTAAAAGTTACTCAAAACCTAAGAAAAATTAACTAGTTTTGTATCGCAAAATCATTCTATTGTTTAGCCGGCAAAATTAAAACGACTAATCTGTACTTGCGACCTGATCAGATAAACGCCGTACTAAAATCACTTTAAACTTTTAGCACACTTATTTTTAGAACGATACCTTTCGAATTTTTATCGGGGTGTATAATTAAATAGAGATTATTTTACCCATTTTATTGTTTCTCATTTTCATGCGACTAATGGCTTATACTTATATAATACATGATTAATACAACACTAAATATTTTTATTGTCGTTTCAAAACTTTAATTATACCTTTCGGGATAAAGAAATGGATATAATGCATTAGGCTTAATTGTTTTTAATTAGACGGAAATCTTCGATCTGATTTCATTAGAAAATTATATAATTCTCTCTCGGAAGATAAACGTAATTAGTTTAGACTAAAACGTAATTGTCGAACGAAGGAAATTATGCTTTCTAGTTCGAGCGACGAAAAATAATATAATCGAAAACGCACGTCGACGGCGCTTGAAAATGCAAGGCAGGTAAGCGCATGCGGGAAACTACAAGAATCAAAGTTTGATTAGATTGCTCGAGAAGCTCCGGCATGACGTTTGGAACGCGAGCGAATCTCGCCGCATAATAAGAAACTCGTCTAGTTTAGTTCCGAGTCCGTACGCGTTGGAATCCCAATTGCGTTACGCATAACTGCCCCGTGAATTTCTCTATTAAAATTTACTTTGATAAAACTTTTTGCTTCCACGATATTAGCGAGAAACCCAATACGAACCGCGTAGATCAACTGATTAAGTAAAGGGAGCAAATATAATCCCGAAATAAAAAAAACCCAAGTTATCGCCGGCCGAATCGAAGCGAAGAATGGAAAAAGAAAAGCGTCGGAAAAGAATGAATAAATCAAGAGGCCCAAACCAGAAAAGCCGAAACAATCGAGCCACGGCTCTCCACCGAGTAATATTCTTACAACAGCCGCTTGAGCAGTAGCAGAAAAGTAAGAAGATAAAAAGGCCTCCTCGCGCGGAAAGCCAGTCGGGGAGGGTAAGAAAAAAACGGAAGGTCCGCGTAATACACATGTTAGATAATTTAATCTCGCTCCAGCCATCGCGCATAGGAGCCCCGGCAAGGAGGACGATATATATTCTCGCAACCGTCGGCGGCGTCGGCGGCGGCAGAGCGGCCAGCCGCCGTGAAATATGAGTTAAACGATCGTTAAATCGATGCGGTCACGGCTTGCTGCCGGTCTTGCGAGGGCCGCGAGGAAAAAAGGGGAGCACGAGCCGCCGCCGCGCGTTATCGGCTCCCGCGGATCTTCAGAGACTTATCCTCCTCCTTTTGCGCGCGCGGGGGCCCAGCTCGGACGCGCCGCGCGCCGCGGTGGCTTGCTTTTACCGCGAGAGAGAGCGGTAATGAGAGGTGTGAGCGAGCTCGAGCGCTACTCCTGGACCGGAATTGCGGATAAACCGCGGCGCGCAAACGAGTTGCACCATTGCGCAAGGCAGCGTTGGATAACGTCCGTCCCTGGGTTATTACCCCGGCTTTTCGGTGGATCGGTGGGATTGACTGCTTTGTTGGGAAAGCTAAGATGCGCCGGGTGTCAATTTTGCTCGATTATACGTTTTTGTTGCAGTATACTTTATTGGGCGAGAACTTTAGTCGAACGGATTGATTTTAATGAAATTTTAATACGCTGAGTTCGCTTGAAATACAATTGCGCCGTGGAAGTCGATACGGGCAATTCATTCAATAATCTAATGGCGGCCGGTGAAGCATGAAAAATAAGACTTAATATAGCATCGAGTTGAGTAAGAAATACGCTATCCGCTTCGTAAACGTCCGATTACTTCCTTTTTAATTCAACTTTTTTCGTATTGTCTGATTTCTACTCTAATTGCTAGAATTTTTTTTGTTGCAATACTTATAATCTCCGTGCTTGTAAATAAGCCGTATCAATCATAATACCATGAAATTACTTTCTCGGAAATCTCTTTTAATGCAAATTCACTGTGAATCCGAGCTTCCACAGACAAACATCTTTAAAATCTTGATTCCAGCTAAACCGTGAGATTCAGCTGCGTCGGCGTTCGTGCGCTGTTGTTCGCGGCGAAATTCATTATGATTTTATTACGTGCAAGTTTAAAATGCAGATTCTACGGTAAAACATTATTTCAGATTGAAATGTATATGATTTCCTGCTTCCTAATTTTCTGAGGCTCGAAAAACGAATTAAATTACGCCGCTTCATCGTTTCTTAAAGTTGCACTTTAAAAGAATATTTTTCATCGACTATAGAATTCAGTCAAATAAAACTCTACAGAAAAATTAGTCGTGCAGTAAACGAAAAGATCTTAAAACCAACCAGCAGCCCGTCCGTCGGAAGCGCCTCGTTTCAATATATATGTATACGCTCCTCGAGCGCTTTCCTTATTCCTCGTAAACATCGAGCGTCGAAAAACAATGCCGTAATATACGGCGTCGCGCGCGTAAACCGCGAGGATAAAGAAAGGTAGCAGCTCTCGGCTCGCCTCGGAGGGGGAGAGCCCCGGGGGGAGTAATAGGAGAAAGGTTTGGCACGTAACCACCGAGGATGAGCCAACGGGTGTTCGCTCGTACCCACGCCTCTTTAATGAGCCGGTGAAAAATATAGGAAGCAGCTTTAACGGCCTCGGCAGCTCTCTTCCGCGAGAGAGAAAGAGAGAGAGAGAGAAGCTCTCGCCGTGGTTCCCGAATTTAATTGGCGCGCGAGGCAATCAGCCGCGCGGCTTCCTTGCCCCTGACCATGTAATTTTTCCCTCGGTGAATGCGGCCGGAGCCCGAGCTTCTTGCTTAAACGCCGCCTGCGCGCGCGCTCGAGTTTTTTTTCGTTCGGGGGGGCATAAATTGTGTTTTCTGGCGAATTGCGCTGGAAGTTTCCGAAGTCGCCGCCGTTTTTCAGAGCAGTTCCGAAGAGTTAAGGAGGCGAGTGGATCGCGCCCGGTTTTGTTCATGGGTTTTGTAAAGAGTGCTTTTGACTGCTTTAAATGTCGGAATGAGTTTTTTTTTTATAATAAAAAATTTAATTTAGACATGCATGACAAATTCTCTCGTGCAACGATTAATACTTCGTGCTCCAGAAACTCCCAACTTTGATTGTAAACTATTATATTGCACGTTAAAAGTACAAGAGATACAGTATTTATAGCCTATTAAAATATTTGCCCTGACGTCTACAAGTTTATGTTGGTAACTTTCAACTCGAACTAGGAGCGTGCTAGTATAAACCATATATAATTATTCATCCTCCGACAAGTTAAGCAAGAATCTTCGCCGAACTACGAACTACGATCAAAGTTATGTGTCTTTTAAACTCACTTCTCCGCTCGGATGCAATAATAAAGCCCGCACTCATCGATATTCGCGGCACAAAGTAAACTAACTCCTCAGCGCATTACATTTTATAAAATATCGAAAAATCGAAAAAAAAAAAAAAGAATGAAACGATATCCTGTCGCCCGGCGACTCGTTCGCGCGCGAGCATGCCTTCCGAACGCGTAACGCGAAGAGTAGCGCTCTTCGGAGAGGAGGTTATAGGGGAACGCCGAGTGGGAGGAGTTAGGACCGCGCGCGATTCCATAATATCATTGCATCACGGAATATATCCCATTGTGTTGCCAATCTGATGAACGCACGAGCCGCCTGGAAGCCCCCCCCGCCGGAGTTCTATCTCGTTCTCGCGCGCGCCGAACGTCCGACGCCTGGATAACTCGTTACACTTGTGCCACTTGCGGGCGTTCCGTTTTTGCGCACTTTTTGGGAAGGGACATTGAGCAGGTGTCGACGGAGAGTGAACGTTTAAGCTGAGCGATGGATGGTTTGATTTTGAATATAGGTAGTTTTAATTGAGAGAGATTTGTTGATTTATCTTAGGAAAATTCTGGAAGTAATTCAAGTTTTACTGAAAAAAATCTAAAAATATTCTCTTGCCCGAACAATAGAAATCTTTCGAGCTTCCGTAACAGTTGCCGCTAAACTCTCTTACTAAAATATATCTCCGCCGAGCAACCAATTGTCGCTTAATTACCCGTCACGAACCCTTTTCCACGAAAAGCCAGGAAAATTTCCCAAACGTCCAAATTGACCAATCGACACACGAATTATCTAATTGCGCGAAAACGAAAATGTCCGTCCTCCGTCGATTGAACGCGCACCGGCCGCAGACTCGGAATTTCGCCTGTTTGCAGGCGCGCGCGAAGAGCCCGCGGGAGGAGAAGAAGCCAGGAGCGAGAAGTGGGAGGAGCTCCAGGACCGCCGCGCGGTGCCATAATATCATTGCATCACGGAATATCCCATTGTCTTGCCAATCTGATGAACGTTCGCCGCCGGAAGCTTCTCTCTCTCTCTCTCTCTCTCTCTCCTTCTTTCGCTCGCTCGCGAGATAACACGGATGTGCATGCCGAACGTCCGTAGGCCCGGGCAACAATTACACTTGGCACCTGCGGAGCGAGTTTTCAGGAATGCCGCGAGGAAAAAAGCGGGAAAGGCGCCGGAGGAATGCCTCGCTGCGTTACGTGAGCTTCTTTCGGGGGAGTATTGTAATTGTCGCTGATCGGAGGAGATTGGGAAACATTTTTTTTGGATTAATTGGAGAGGAGGAAATAATTGCTTATTTGTAATAATAGGAAAATTCAACCTACTATTTTCTTTTTTTTTTTGAGGTTGAACACGCAATTTTTCAGTATGATTTTACTTTACTTAGGATTTATGTATACAAGTTCTGAATAAAGTTTTTTAATATCATTATCATAGATGCAATAATTTAATGGAAAGTTTTAACAAATATTAATTAGCTTTGCAAACTCGACTGTTTTTACTGGATTCATATCAGATAGTAAACTAAGCGTTATAAATAAGCTATTGATTTTATGCTATTATTGTATAATTTAAATCTTAAGTAATCACCGCCCTTTGAAAATTAAACTGTCACTGCCCGTCGCAGCTTCATTCTCAGAATATTAAAAATGTAAGTAATTACAGTCTCAAGCAAGATTTTTAATTTTCTCAGCATAATTTAAGCACGAACGCCTGTCTTAACGACAACGAAGCAGGAACACAATAATATAACAATACAAAAAGATCAAGCGATAAACTCACCTTTTCCCCGCAGTGTCCGGGCGCAAAGCTAGCCGCAACACCTGGAACAAGAAAGGCAAGCACTAAATTAGCCATCGCCGCATCCACTGTTAACTTACCAGCGCAAACAACAATCGGGAGAGCCAACCGAAAGGGTCGACGCGCGCAGCGCCGCGTTCATAATCGGATTCAGGCCGAGCTTTGCTTTTACGGAAAATGCGCGCCGAGAGTAGGGACTTTTGCCGCGGGCGCGGGCTTCGGTAAAAGCTTTTCGCGCGAAAGCTCGCACAATGCCGGCGCGGGAGCACAGCGCGCATCCGGGGGGGATTTCGGGCTCCTCTCGCGCTCCTCTGGCTTTCGAATGAAAATCGTCCGAGACATTTAAAAGCTGCCCGTCGCCCCCCGTAAACGAGGCGTTTGCGGCTTGCGGTTCAAGGCTGACGTCGCCCCCCCGAGTTATCCCGTCGAGCGTAATTCGGGCTGAAAAATGGGTCGGAGCGGCCGCGCCGAGTTTTAATTATTCGCTATGTACTGAGCTATTTTTCACCGGCAGCTTTATTTGGATATTACATTGGACTACCGCGGAGACCTTCATTTCTTTGTGAATATTGTGTAGTCCCCGGCTGCGTCTGCAATTGTATTTTACTGTTATTCAAAGACTTTCTGGTATTTGAGCTTTCCGTTATATAGCATTATTCAAGCTTCATTGTACTTGGATTGTCGTATCCCTGACATATAGTAATAGTGCATTTGCAGATCTTTTACTTTAAAATGCGAAATACAAAGCTTCAAGCTTTCAAGACAGAATCTGAAAATTCTGTGTATTTCTTGATTTTGTTTTGATATAAATTTCAAAATAAATAGTTTGAAGATTAAAATTAGAAGTTTTAAAATAATTGCACTTCTATATAGTCATTCTATTCGAAAAGGCAAATTTCTATTTTATTCATTAAATTGCAAGGTTTTTTTCTTTTAATATTATGCTTCCAAGTTTAATAGACGGTCAGCATTTAATCAGTTTTCGGCCACTTATTAAACTAGCTTGAAACTGTACTTAAACGCGCAATTAAGCCGGCCAGTTTACATACTTGAATAATTAAAACTTCCGAATTTTCCTCCAGACCAGTTGTAAATCACTCTAACCACGTTCAGGCAAAGGTTAAGCAGCATTTTTTTAAACGAAACTCTAACCAGAATCCCCGTCTCCTCCCTCTCCTAATCGAATCGAAAACTATTACAACGCAAATGCCCGAAATTTCCATAGTCCCGGCAGAGCTTCGCTCTCGTTCAAACCGCCTTATCGATTCCCCCCACGGCTGACAATCGGCGGGAGCGGCCCGCGGGGGCTAAAAATCAGCCTGCAGCCCCGAGTACGTCAAAGCGATTCTCGGACTGTCGGCGGTGGCCTCCGGGCGACAGGAGACGTCCGCGCAAAGTGCGCCGGGAAATATTCATGAGTCCGCGGGAGTTTCGGCCGCGCGCATCGGATTTGCATTCGCTCGCTTCCGCTCTCCCTCTCTCTCTCTCTCTCTCCTCCTTCTTTTCGGCGGCGGCGGGGCGATTTCGCGTTCGAACGCACGCTTTGCCGACATCGGTTTCGTTTGCACGCCCGGCTTTACGAGGCTCTCTGCGCGCGGCGACGGTCCGTCGACTGTATATTTTATGCTCTTCGCGGCTGCGGGGACGGACTCTGCGATGCGCCGAGGACGTATAAAAATTGAGAGAGCTCCGCTTGATTTGTGGGTCGGGGGAAAAGCTTCTTCGGGCGAATGAACTGGGGTTAGTGTTATTTTAATGCAGTTTTTCGCGTTGTTTTAATGTTGCAGATGCGATAATGTTTATTTTATAAATCGTAATTCCCCGGGCAGAAAATTGACCAGTTGATCTGGCTAACGTGTATTTTAAATGAAGCGCTTTTAGCTAAAATTTATGTCTAAATTAAATAGAAACAAAAATCATTTTAAAAGATAAAATATCGTTACACTGAAACATTATTATTTGATAATGACAAAAAATAATGGGAATTTGTCGTTTTCAACTACGAAATAAGCTAAGAATTGACTAAAAACTGCTTAAAGTTTCTACCAGGATCGAAATTATTTAATAATATCTTTTATGATATCGCGGAATATACATTGCCCTTTACTAATGTAAAAATCGATTGCTCGGACTTGCAACTCACGTTTTACATTTTACAAATAAACGTTGTTTTATTCTTACTTAGTGACTGTTTGATATCTGTTGAATTTCCATCTGACATTATAGAAGATAAAAGCTAATAATATTCTTATATTACGAATAATACAGTTACTCGACTCTTTTGACGTTTGCATCTTGCTTTTAACAAAGAAAATGTTTCTCTGCAAATAAACAATTCAGATATCATTTTCATCTTCAAATTTTATTCAATTTATAAAAAGTAATGAAAACAATTTAAGTCAACTAATCACCAAAGTAATGCTCCACAAAATCGGAAACGCGAATAATCAATAGTTCCCTTACTTTCCAACCAATAATACCGTAAGTCAAATTCTACGCCCAATTCAGCCCTCGGAACTCGACGTCAATCCGTCGCTTATCATCATCCGAATCTCCGCAACGGCAGGCCAACGCGTAATTTCGGTGATTAATTAATAGAAGCCGGCCGCCAGTTCTAAAAAGCCCCGCGGCCCAGTGAATCAATCGACCGCGTCAAAGCGTCGAACTCGAGCGGGGCGAGAGAGAGAGTCTCCCCGCGCGCGCCAACGGAAAACCACTTGATGGCCCGCGCGTCAAAAGCAAGCGCCCCGCGAGCCCGAAAGGCTTGACAAACGGGACGGGGGCGCGAAAGCGATATGACGTTTCAATAAACAGAGTGGAGGCGGAGAGCGCCGCGCGGCAAAGTGTATTAGATGCGCGTGCAACCCCCCCGGCCATTTCGAGATGAGCAGCCCCTTTTACGAGAGCGAGGCTTTTTCCGCGGTTCAATTTCGCGTGGCTGTTATTTTAAATGAAGGCTGCGCGCGTTTCGAAATGTATTTTGGTGAATAGAGACCCGGGGCATTGTGCGCCGCGCCAGTTTTTCGTTGCCATGCTGCGGGTTTTTTTTAGCTTAATTAGGAAAGAGAATATTAGTATAGTATTTAAATAATTAATCTTGCAGTTTGATAAAGAGTTTTATCGTAAATTAAAAATTTACTTCTAATTAAAGTCGTTGCTTAGTTACGGTATACCAAGTAAATTATTATACTCTTGGAAATTAACTTGGCGATATTAAATCATCTCTGTTTGAACACCGACGCATCTCTCCGTCTTGCCTTGCTTGGCATGTTTCTACTGAAAATCTTCCGTTCCCACATTCCATTCAATAAGTACAATTTACGACTTAATAAACAAGCCGCGCTTTCATTCATATCAAATTATTAAATCTTATTTATTAACGCAGATCAATGAACTACTCTCACGTTCTGAAACCCGCTTCCACATACCAATGCATAAACATGCAATCGAACCATTCCCCGGCCCCCGAAGAATCCGCATTTCTCCCAAAGAAAAGCAACCCGCGACTTTCCTCCACTGCACCCATCAAAACGACGCCCGTCGGAGCCGAGAACATTAGAGTTCTCTCCGGCGGGCGGAGGGGGGCGGGGGAGGCGGGAGGACAGAACGTCCGTACGATAAATCAGCCGTCAATTCGAATGCGCCGAAGTGCGGGAGACGGGCAGATGCGCGACACTCGCTGCACTCCGCGAATGATCGATGAAATCGGCCGGGAGCGGCGCCACCGTGCGTCTGACGGCACGTCATGCGACTCTCCTTAACCGTTGACGCGCGACACTCGAATTTTTGGCCGTCTCTCTCTCTCTCTCTCTCTCTCTCTCTGATTTTACGCCCCGCGGGTACGCTTGTTTCTGAATTTCTCGGTGATTGATTGATTCTGCGTTGGTAAGGGAATGTCGGACGGATGGAGGAGCTCCGTTGACTAATTTTTTTGGATGGCAGCTGTAAATTGTTATAGCGAGAGATTATAGTGTTATGTGAATTTCGGGTGTTGATGTTATAAACTAATTCAATATTTTTTAATTGCTTAATTTTAAACATTACGACTTAATTAATTTTGTCGGAACGTAACGTACACTATTAATTACTGGTTTCTAATAGAAAATTAGCAAAATTTTCCTGTCTTTAGTTTTTAACAAATATTTTTATCCATTAAAATTCTTTAGTGTAAATAAACCAGACGAATGGTATTTTTCGAATACAGTATTTCCAGCACAACAGAGTCTAAGCCGATTCTCACCAAGAGGAAAAAAGAATCAGTTCCCTCTGAAAATTCTTTATAAAAATAACCTCGCTCGTCCAAATCGCTCTTTCGCATCCTCGCGTCTCCCCGCGCGCCGCGTCGGGCACTTATTCCCACACACGCCGCGCTCGCAAAGCAGAGAATCAACGCATTCACCGGCGTACTTTCTATATACCGAAGCGGCCGGCGCGCGCACTTCTTTGCCGCCGCTCGGCGATATATACGCTCGCAATCGAGATCCGGCGGCGTGCATTTAATACTTATCGGGCCGCATCTCCCCTCCTCTCATCTCGCGACGGCGGCTCTCGGATGAGAAATAGGTATACACATCGGGCAGCATCCACTCTCGTTCTGCGAAAGGCCGCCGAGTATACGCTGGACCCGCGCGCGTATCAATGTGTCGCAACTCCCCGGGAGAGAGAGAGAAAGAGAGAGATGCTCGAGAGTGCAACGCGAGAGCGGGCATCGTTCCGCCGCGGGAGCAGAGCGATGAAATTCAACGCGCTGGTCTAAATATTTCGAACGTGCGCCGGAGAGCAGCGCTCGTCGCGGCTGGCATTTTCGCGATGGGCTCCAGGCATTCGGGATGAATGAAAGGACGAGTGAATTCGTATTTTTTAATGCGCTTTTGAGATCTTGGAGGAGAGTTGTTTTGTTTTAGAAGATTATAGGGGGGCTTCGAGTGGAGTGTTTTGTTTGAGAAGTGATTTGCGTTTTATCTGGGTTTTTCTCGGAATCTGAATGCTTCTAAGAGTCTTGAGCTAAAAAAATAAGTTTGTCGGATTAAAACCTATATTTAATCTCTTTTTTTTTAATTAAAAATTAATTTACGAAATAGCATAATTATAACGAATAATAGCTTATATTTTTAAGTACCGCGCCATTAAAATTAAGCACATTTTTAATATTATAATTATTTTGGAAGTTTTGCGTGCTCAACTAAACTCGCTACTTGAAACATTATAACATAACAATAACTTTGAAATAACAGTCATTTTGTCTAAAGCTTATAATTTTGAATAAATAAGCACTTCCTGGACAAACCGTCATAAAAACCCGTTCGCAAACCAAATAATCATTACATACTCCGCGCTCGCCACTTTTCACATAATTTAGCTAATAAAGCGTCTGACTCTATTAATAGTTAAAAGCCTACCTCCTCTCATCCCAACCCATTCTTCCAACTTCCTCTCGAAGCCAAAACCCAAAACGCCACTTACTTCCTTACTCCCCCTAATTAATACATCGTCAGCCTACCTCGCCCGCGAACGAGATCGGTATCGAGCGGCTCACGACGTACACGTATAGCCGCGCGTACGGAGAGCTTGCGGGTGGGCTGTACACTTATAGACATCTATAGCGGCGGTGAGAGAGAGAACGTGATCGAAGCCAGTCGCGCGGGCTCCTTCTCAGATGATCGATCTGGCCGCCGCGCAGCGACACGGCCGCGGTAGCGGCCAGTGGCCCATTAAATTTATCGCGAGCCACCCAATTATGTAGCGGCTCTGTCCATTAAACTGTTACGCGCGCGCCGCTTCGCTGATAGCCGAAGGCGCGCGGGAGCTGACGTCTCCATTAAAGCCCCGGTTATTTAGCGACACGAGAGAAATTGAGAATTTTAGCGCTGACGGCGGCCCGGAGCGGACAGAGTTTTTTAACGGCTGCCGACAAGTCGATATGGCCGAAGGTGACTCTCGGGCGAAACTTTTTTCGAAAGTTCGCGTGGATTATGCGAGTTAAAATTGCGATGTGTCTTTCGGGCGCGGATGTGTAATTAAAATTTTAGTTTTAATTACTTTTGCGCGCGGATCTACGCGCGCGCGAAAACTACTTTTCCTCCGCGGAAAATTTAAAATATTAAATTTTCCCGGCAAAAGCCCTTCAAATTATTCGCTCTTCGTCCAACGGAATTCAATAGACCGAATGTTGTGCGAAACGCACACCCCACCGCGGACCCGGACATTCGCAAACTCGGTACAAACAAAACGCACGTTTTCTCAATGAGAATCCACACCCCGTTACAGGGGCGCAATTAAAAAATCGCAAAAACTCGGCACTATTCGGCGAGCGACACCTGCGGTCTCCGGCCCTAATCAGCGCGGCGCGCGACGCACTCGAGGCTCGCGCGGCTAATTAAAAGAGTCGAGACTCGACGCGTATCGGTCGACGGCGCGATCGAGCCGCGCGGCGCGCGCACCTCGATTGGGACTGACGGCCGCATGAATTTCAATTAGGGTGCGCTCGGGCGCGACGGGCCGCCCGTTTGCCCGGCGCCGAGGGCGCGTTCTTGCGTGAAGCGGCCGCCGATCTGGCCGGCGAGAAGAATTTCGATTCTGGCCGGTTTTGGGGGCTTTGTTGTGGTCGAGGATTGGAGAGGCGTTTGAAAGTGAGGTATGCCGGGAGTTGAGTTTTGAGCGATGTGCATCTCTTTCGAATTAAGGCTTTAAGTGCTGGAAATGCGAATGCCTCGGTTAGAGAAATAATGCAGGGGAAAGTAGTCATTTAGAATCGTATTGATGTAAACTATTATATAGTGTCCTCTTTGGGTTATTGTGTAAAGATATCAAGCTATTGGTTAAACACAAGTAAATCTAATGATTTAGAACAGCATATATCCATAAATTCATCAGATGTTAATGTCTATACTTGTACTAAATCTACTAAATTTGAATAAATTACGAATATATTTAGCTCAAAATTTCACTGTGTACTGCGTAATAGATTAAATAATTCTACATCACTTATCAAATTCATCTACAAAGATACGTAATTCTACGCATAACAACCTGTTTTCAGATTTTAAAACAATTGATAACAGCAGTTAAAAATTAGCATGTTATTCCGAGTGATCTCAATCGGGCAGGTAAGTGTAAACATAACGCACAACGTCCTTCGCATGAAAAAAAAAAAGGCAACGCCAATCACATTACGAAATTTGATTCGACAGCTTCGTCCATCTGACAAAAGGATCGCGAAATAAAAATAAAAATGAACCTACTTTCGCCGCGATGTAACGCCTGGCTTTTGATATTCATCGAATAAAAGCATCACAAAAAAATTACAGTGAGAAAAAAGAAAATCGGGCGAACAAACAGAAATTGTCATAATTTGACGAGTGACACAAGGCCCGAAGTTGGTTTGTCAGAAAACAGAAGCGAAGTGAAGAAAGTGACACGCACGGATGCGCTATTCTTATTATGCAGGCTGCATTATAATTACGTTGCGAGTCGCTTCTGCGAAAACTTCAACACGCGAAAAGAGCGTGTATAGTTAATGAAGCGAGTTCGCGAAACGGCGTAGTTCCAGGATTTCGTAATGGAGTGAAAACAATCGTAAACAATGCTTGTTTAATTGGTGGTTTTTCGGATAACTTGTGTAAGCCGGTGAAATCATAATTGCTTTTATTATTTATTTTCAGCGGTCAAATAGATCAATAATTTCGTTGGTATTGACCTATAAATAAGACGAATAATGTAACTTTATATTGATTAATTATTCGATAATTAATTATCAGTACAAACATCAGTATTACTGTACATTAAACCAAAACTTTAAAAACACCGCGTTCAAATCAGCTCCCTTGCGCCACTCGGAAGATCTTAAACGTTCATCCTCCTCCACAAAAGAAGCCGTAAAAACCGGCCAATCGTTAAAATCGGCGCGAATATGACATAACCCGTCGTCACTCCGCGGGGAAAACAAAAGCAAGAGAAAGAGAGAGAGGCCCGATCTTGATAGACGTCGGCGGCCGACGATTTATATGTCAGATACATTGCTACCTATACACGTGGCACATTTTGCATGCGCTAATCCGACCCACTTCCACGCATCTCGCGATTTTGATCTAAATGAATGCACGCGTATAATATAATACGCCAAAGGGGGGATACGGCCGGCAGAAACTCCCGTCGGTTAACGAGAACGTAACCGCTCGCGGCGCGCGGACTTCGAAAAATTTGCGAGGGTGTCGCTCGAGGTACATTCGGAGCATTCGCTCGTTTTGTTCTGCTAAAGTTTCTTTGTGGAATATACCGGAGAACGAGGGGGTATTGCGAAATGACGGGTGGAATATGTATGATCGATCGAGGGTCGACGTCAATGTTGCGGCGATGGAAAATGTGAACTTAAGAAATGAAAATATTATTCTTCTTTCGCGCGATGATTGGCCGAATCTGCAATTATTTATCCGCTGTCAAAATATTTCAAGACCGTCGCTCCGGTTTGAAACAGCTTTGTCCTTAACATAAACGAGTATCGAACACATTTCGGCTCCCTAAACACGAGCGACACTGACTCAATCAAGTCGATTACCAAATTATCCTCTATTAAAAACGTTTCCGACGTCGTTCTCAGAAAAAAAAACTCCCGGTCGTAGCCACGGTGCGTTAATTCTTTAATTTATCGATCGTCACGCTGCCGTCAGATATCCCCGGGCGATGGTCCCGATAGCGGAAAAGGCCCGCAGCTCTTGTTCCGCGAGCGGAAAATCGCAGTTGGCACGCACGCGAAAATGGATAACCTTCGAGATAAGACCACCCGCGGAAAGGAGAGAGAGCTTTCGAGGGGGGGAGGAATTTAGGATTGGAAAAGATGCGCGCGGCATTTCTCTCGATCGAAAGCGATGCCTTGTCGAATGTCGGACAAAAGTGTGGGTGTCGGCGCGAGTCGAACAAGAACAATGCACAATTATTAGTGCGGCTGCTTTTTCTGCGATTTGGAGGACAATGTAGATTGGGGAGAAAAATCGCTTGTAATGCTTCTAATAGAGCATTGTTAAATTGCAAGACTTTATGCGGGTGTTTGGAATGAGAGGAAGGAAGGGCCGGAGCTTAATATTTGCGCGTTTCGGGAAAAACGAAAGATCGATGTTTCCAGGAGTTCATGACGTGCTGCAGTGTAATAAAAAAACGTTTTTGCACGATGATGCGAAGGTGCAAAAAATCGCTATGTAATTCTGTTTCTGCTTTTTATTGCTAGAAAGTAATATCGAAGTTTCATCTTTAAGTTATTATCGGGCTGCAGAATACCAGTTTCTACAAGAATATCTCTGCACGATTTGCAAGATAAAAGTGTACATTACTTAGTTTTCTGGCGTTAATCGCATCGCTTAGTACCCATTTTCGTTCCTTTCATAAAAATAACCAACAATTATCGTTATAAAATTTTATTTTTATAAAGTTCAAATTCCAAATAAAATTTTAAACTACATAAAATTTCGCAAAACCTCATGCTTATTCACAATAATTTTCTCGTAAACTCACTGACAATACTCCGGTAAAAAAATTCAAGATGATTACTCTCAAAATACGAAAACGATACCCATAAAGACCCCTCTAAAACTTCCAGTACAAAAGCCGCTTCCGAAAGTAGCACACCGCGAGCCACAAAAACCCTGTCCTTAACATTTGCCCGCTTAGAATCTCCTCGCCTCCAATCTCCCGTCGATCGAAATTCCCGGCATAATCGATCGGCGATAAAAGCGGGGGGGGGATTGCGAAAAAACTCGCGAATCGAGCCATGAAAACTCGCGGCAATTGCCTCGGAGCCTCTCCGCGTGAAAGTGAATCGCGAGTATAATAATTATCGCGCGCGGCCGTCGATGCCTCGAAGCTCGCGCTCTCCCCCTCGGGCTAATCTATAAATTCGAAATATTCCCGAGGATCTCTCGCGGCGGCGGCGGCGCGAGGCTGCGGAAAAAGTCGACCCGGAGACTGCGAATAAGGAATCGGATTGGCGAGAGATGCGTCTGGGCCGTTTCCGAGGGATAATTTTGTTCTCGAGGAGATATAGGTGTAATTAGGCGTTTACGAACTAACGAGAGGCTTGATTTGTGGGTTAATAAACATTTCTGTTGCGCGAGTCGGCCGGGCGATGATGCTGATTAATTTGTTAAAGAAAGTGAGGCGAAGGCGTACCTGTCGGAATAAATTAGAAAGATACTAAAGCCCGACGATAAAATTAGCATGACAAAAGCGTGTAGTTTCTTTTTTTCCGTAAAGCGCCTTTACAAGCTCATTACCCGAACACTAAAACAAACATTAACCGACGTCTACACATAGGACGCGAGACGCGCCTCGCTTCGGCAGGCAAATCAGGCAGAAAATTCCAGCGGAATCGGGGAAAAAAATCTCCCGCAAGTATATATACACTGCCGAGGCGGTAAAAGGCAACAATCGAGACTCAATCACCGCGTATTGTCCGACTAAATTGCCGCGGCTCTCCCCCGGCCATTTGTAAGGTCATATTTTCCAGCTGCAACGAGAGAGCGAGAGAGAGAGAGCGGGGCTGCGCTCATCATACAGCCGTGTCAGACACCTTCGAGCGCTTGTGTACAGGATGCGCGCACGACTCCGAGGGTTATACACGTATACGTATATATATACACCGCGTACACGACCCGTTACCCGAGAGAGCAAAGAAGAGAGATAAAGAGAGAGAGAGAGAGAGAGGGAGCGAGGTCACGAGCGAGCAGCGCGCGTCTGGAGGAGGTGTATTTTCCGCTGGGATGCGATCGCGGCCTCTCCGATCCTTGACTTTTACCGCGAGAGAGGAGAAAAAGGGAGAGGAAGAGATTTACATTCATTTGTCGCGGTCGCTCTCTCTTTCCAGGCCCGATGGCAGGAGGGGGATATTTATTCTCGAAGATCGCCGGGAAGGGAGAGTTTGATGGATTTCGATTGCCGGTCCCGGGGTTAATTGGGGAAACGAGGGGATCGGAGGGGGCCTGCTTTTTTACGGGGAGGATGATAACATTGTCTTGGTTTATTGGGGTTCGGATGGACAATTAGATATGGATATTGCTTTCGTCGGTTAAGTTTAACGAGTCTAATTTATATTTAGAGTAAATAAATTTTTGGTTCGATCGTACCTTTCAGACAATTATCGCCGGACGGAAATGGTTCGCGATAGCGTTTCTAAGCAGTTTAAAAGTGCCGAGATGCATCGACGTTCGGATGAAAGTTATAAACGTTTTTAGAGAAGAGAATTTGCAAAATATTTCTTTAATCTAACAACAGAATTGCTTATTTAATATTTGTATTTTGCATAAGTTATTCGGCGATACGTGAAAAAGTCGAAGCCGCCTTTAAATCTGCCTCGTCTGTCCATCAAGTTTCCGAACGTCTGAGTATCTAAATATTTAGTGTAATTTAATGCACAGTTAAACTGTCACGAACGCTTAATTAAACTTTTAGCGAAACGCGCAACGCGCCAAGATCGCAATCCACGTTAAATAAACGTTCGCCGTCCCGACACGATATGGGCTTTCGAGCAGAAATCATATTCGCCTCGCAAAGACCTCACGACCCGAAGAACGATCCCAGAAAATAAAAGCTTTTTTCCTCAAGTTATTTCAAAAGGCAGATACGAGGACTAAGGTCAGAGGAGCCCGGACGCACAATGAGAACGGGCCCCCCCCCCAGAGCGAAGGAG